>CAJNOL010001608.1:30302-59078 GCA_905250125.1 Rotaria sordida | reverse complement strand
TGATCTCACATTTGAATGTTACATACCGATTCTCTTATGATTTTTTTGTGCTGTTTCCAAGTTTCAAAGCGATTCGAACAAATAATGAGCTAGTAGCAGTCATCTCATATCTTCGTGATTCAAAATTTGTTTCTACTTATGAATGAATTTTAATATGTTTGCTAATTCTGAAAGGGTTTTCAAAAATATCGAAAGAAGAATATCGATGATTTTCTCATATGAAAATAGTTCATGTCTGGTTATGGTTCAACAGCTTATTTTCGACAGTCATCTAAGTTTTGTCAAATGAGATCTAATTAAATGTATCGTAATTGAAGAAATATTTGTTTTACTTACTAGATAATGCTGCATTCGAATGAACAGCAAGTGTCACTGGTTGTATTAGTGGTATGGGTGACTCAATTTCTTTCAGTTGAATCACTTTAAGAGCAGGGCCTTGATCGAGACAACCAACAACTTTAAATTGGATAGCAGCAGGAAGAAGTATTTCATCTTCATTTGAAAAAAAGGAATGATTACGAATATCTTTGCCTGAATTGCATTCAATAGTAAACATCGTTCTTGTTTCTGTTTTACCCAGAAATAATTCAGATTGTAGTACATCAATTGAGATAGTACATGAGGAAAATCCCCACCATACAATTTTCTCATCTTTTCGATAGCGATCACTCAAATCTGTTTTAACGCCTCGATAGACAAATCGATGTTGAGATTGAAGACGTGAGAGTGCAGTTTGAATCAATTTGAGATAGAGGTACCATGGATCAAGATTTTGTCTATCTGCTGATCGAAGTGCGGCATTCAAAGCAAAATATAGACATTGTTCGAGTGGTTCCCATCCCATCGAGTAGAGCATAATCGAAGCTGACTCATCTTGTGTCAAACCATCTTCGGGTTTCTTGCATTTTTCTTTGGCCATATAAGCATAATCTTGTACTGCAGGTAGAATAGGAACGAGTGGTTGTACGGCTTCTTCAAGTGACATCAATGGCATTTGATCATAGGTATGAATTGGCGCGAGTATCTCTTGAGGTTCTTTATCAATGTCCGAGATGCGGAGAATGCGTTGTGTAATTTCGTCTGTTGCCATGTCAAACACCGAAAATTCTTCGATATTTCTGAAAAGATGAAGAAACAATGTTTAAGCAAAACATTGAAAACTCAGTTGAAACCAGTGCTGCCACCTTTCGAAATTAGAAAAGCAGAAAAACAGCAGAAAATATGTTTATGGTATGAAAATAACAGGTAGCTCGTAATAAAAGAGGGTCCCAGTATTTTGTTAACATCTTAAAGCGTTATCTTATCGCTCACGCTTTATTTTTTTTATCAAAAGATTCACCATCTTCTTCTGCGCAAATTGCATATTTCGTTGTAAAAATGCTTATCTCCTTCTCTTTCGACATCACCACGATTTAAAAACAGCACTACACACAACTCTCAGAATCTCTATTTTTTTCAATTTTTTCCAAAAACATCCAGTCCTTAGGTTAGTTTTATTATGATTGGTCGTGCCATATTCTTTATCCAGAAATAAAATAAATTGCCTTTGGTACGTTGATTGAAATGAACCAATTTATCTCTTGAGTGGCGAACAAATTATACCCAAACGAACAGGATTAATTGAGAAACTGGACATTTTGGAAAAAAATTGAAAAAATGAAGACTTTGAAAGTTGTGTGTAATGCTTGTTTTAAATCATGATGATGTTGAAAGAGAGATAAGTGTTTTTTACAGCGAAATATACTAATTTCTGCAGAATCAGACGGTGAATCTTTTGATAAAAAAATAAAGCGTGAGCGATGAGATAAGGCTTAAGATGTTAACAAAATACTGAGACTCTTTTATTACGAGCTACCGTTAGTTTTAAATTTTAGCTTCAGTATACTAATCACTCGTATTTTATGGCATCACAAAACGTAACTAATTCACAAATAGACAGAATCATTGAACGTATTTTCTTTTTTAAGGAGTATTCTTCATCTGATTTAAGAGCTTTTGACAAATATTTTTTACCTAATGAATATTTATCCATTACAGTATGTGATAATGAGAAATTCAAATTAATTATTGATTAAATCATAGCATTTAAAATTTTATTGTTTCTTATTGTTCATAGGATTAGTAATATTATCTTTTTATTAGCAATGTTCGGAAAATTGTTGATGACGAACGATAAATGTTAGTTGAGACGAATCAAATTTATATTCTTTCAAAGATTATTAATATTCGACGACTTTTAACCGTTTTCTATTGAAGATAACTCTATTCAATTTCTATTTTCTGGTTTAGCTCCTTGTGACATAATTATTACTTCAGCAGCTACCATTACTTTGTGAATACCTTCTTTGCTAGTCGAGCTGCCATTAATATCTAGAGCTGTTTTTTCTATTTTTTTCCTCTCACTGATCATATTAATTATTCATGTTCATTGAGTAAACAAACGAAAGAATATATATGTTGATGTATATGAATTACATGAGTAATTAAAATGCTATAGAAAGCCATAGGTAAAGAAATGATTTAAAGCCAAATATGTAGGTTGGTAGTTGTTTGTAGTCAGTAGAAAATAAAAATCATCTGTATCAAATAGAACGAATTAGAATGGCACAAAAATATCAGTAGTTTTTTATACAGTTTTTTTTAATACTTATGGATACGAAGGTATTTCAGGTGAAAAATGTTGATTGAAATGATAAATAACGCCGTATCAAAAAAAGCAGAAACCACAGAAAAAAAACAGAAGAAACTTCAAAAAGCAGAAGAGGTGGCAGCTCTGGTTGAAACATCATTTGCATTTGTCAAAAATTGCAAGAAAACGAATTGATTTCATCATCGCTTTACAATTATTTTTCTCGAATTCAATAAAACTATTCAAACTTATTAAAATCGATGACAGTAATTTATTGATCATCTGTACTCACTTTTAACAATTGTATTTGATCAAGTGAATGCAGTTCTATTATGAAAACAACAAGAAGAAATACACGTGGAACGACAATCAGATGAAGAAGAAAATAATGAATTACGTGTTCTCACCTGTTAACACATATGCAACAAAAAGCAATACATTGATCAAATTTACTTTTCTCTTTTTCTCTTATTGAATACGCACAAGTTGCGACATTTGATGGCAACGTTGACATGGTATTGAATTGTGATTGTCAACACAATTTCTCTTTCGTGTAAACCTACATGTATTAATTGCAAAATGAGTACTTCTTTAATTGCTAGAATATACAAGTTCAATAAGGTCAAATGTAGTTGATTATTGAATACATCTTTGATATCTTCTCTCTATCCTTCGAATTGTCTATCTTACTGTAGTTCAATTATGATCGTATGTATTTAATAAAAAAAAAAACATAAAATTAATCATGAACAGTCATGTAGATTTGAACGACAATATGAGATCATTTTCAAGATAAATTTGTATCACAAGAGTCGGCAATCTCAGCATATGCTTCTATAAGATCTTCCGGTTTTTCAATGTCTGTTAGCTTGCCTTGCATTTTCTCATTTATTTGTTGGAGAACTTTCTTATTATAATTACCAAGACCCATTATCCAAAAATCAGTGATCATTGATTTGTAATCGGTAGATAAACGTTCTAATTCAGACGTTGGATAAATTTGAGGTTCTCCATCCGTTAGAAAGATGATTGTTTGTCGAAGACTATTGCATGTTGAATCATTCTTGATTCCGTCCAGCGTTTCGATAAGCATAGCAAATGCAACTGAAAAGTTAGTACCTTGACCACACATTGACATCGGTATATTAAGCCGATCCATATCAATGTGATTTAATTTTTCTCGATTATAAATTCGTGTCGCACTATTACCAAAAACAATAATGGTCATTTGATCAGTATGACATACTTTTTGAATTCGAATGTGAATAAATTCTCTTACAGCTGTAAGCAAATGTTCCCATGGACTCAAATCTATTTGATGAGAATCATTCGTCGTAGTAGTCATGCTGCTCGGTATCAATAGACGAGATATCTGTTTAAAAATTGAATCATTCATAGAACCGGAATGATCGAGTAGAAGAATAAAATGATTGACTGGAATTGGACTATTTTGTGTGACAAATTTCATTCCATTACCACAGTGTTTGCACAGTTGTTCTCCAATTTTGTTCCATATATAGGTTTATGCCTGTCGTCTACCTCTACTAGTAACAATAGGATCTTCATCTTTGATTATTTCACACCATACTGTCGATGCTTCATTGATTATTTCATATCGTACGCCACCCATACTTCGAATCTGATGACCAGATTGACATCAATGTCTATTCTCTTCTTGACCCACAGGCGTAGCATTGTCCAATCGATGATCAATATTACATAAACGCTTACAACAAGGACACTTTTCTTGACAGCCATGTACTTGAATAAGTTGTCGTTCTCGCGTATTACGGCAACTGTTTTCAATAAAAGTAGTCATGCAATTTGGTAGGGTTTGTTCCATGGTTGTTTTTTAATTGATGATTTTATCGAGAAAAAAGTCAATGTAAGTGATCGTATACGTTTCAAATATTGTCTTCATTGAACAAAATATATCTTTCAGTTGATCGCTTAATTTCGGTATATTATTGATAATTTCTTGTCCCTTCGATTGAACTATATAAGTCAAACCATTTTTAATAGTTATCTGCGTCGAAATAGATTCACCTGAAAGATATTGATAAAGAAGTGTAGCCATACATAATTTCTTATCGAATAGATTCTGATCAGTATCGTTACTCGATGGTTCGAATAGATCATCGACAAAAGTCAATGAATCTCCATCTTTTAATCTCAATCCAATTTTGATTGCTTCTACGATGCGAAAGAATTCCGTTACTATTTCCAAATGTGAATTCATCCTGATGTTGAGCTGTTGATGGATTATTGTTTTGATTTTTTCCCATTGTTGATTAAATCGTTCGATAATTACTTGCATTGGATAGAGAACATAGCGCAGAAGCCAATCATTTGTAGCTTCGTACACTTCATCATCGAGCTGCGTGTGGGTGTGGGTGTGGGTGGACATGGGGGTGTGAATCTGGGTTCTTCTTCAAATACATCCACACCCACACCCACCCAATTGTTTTTTGATAGAAATATCAGATGCGGACATATAATCAAATAAAAATCTTTTACTTGATTAGAGTTTTTTATGAGACTTAATTTTATGCATATGTCAGAGAAACATGTGTCTCTTTTTAATAAAATACAGATTATTAAGTGATGTCTGCCTATTCTTAGTTATGTATCTGTTTAGCTTATTTGTTTCATAGAAAGTTTTTCATTTTAAAAATTTTTGGTTTTTTTCATTATATTTTTTTTTACACTACTTTGCGTTCGCTCAGTTATCGTAGTTCAACTCAGTGCATATAAAGTATCGATCAACCAAGTATAAACTATTCCGCTTTTCATGGATTAGTTGATTATGAACTGTGATAGTTATGATTATTGCATGTATGATACTTTGCATCGAATTTTCTGTTTTAAATAAATAAATGATGTTTGAATATGTATTTATAGATCGAATATAAAAAAAACGAGTTGTTACAGTGGAAATAGGCTCTTATTTTTCTTTGATCAAAACTTTGTAATGAAATTTTGCAAATTGTTTTTTATCTTGCATGTTTGAGTCGAATAACGACGCTTTGATTAAAAGTACACTAGTGTGAAACTTGATTGGATTTTGACAACAAACCCTCTTGTTTTAATTACAAGATGGCTATTTGTTGTTATTGAACACTTCTGCTAATTAAAACTTTGTTACATTCTTATTTGAACTAGTATATATATATGCATAAAAGTGTTGAATTATATCAGTCTGTAGAATATTAAGATTGATTTCTATGGAGGATTTCTTTCGAATCATTTAGATTACGGGCCTTGATTCTCTGTACGTGATGGTTAACATTGAGCTAACGTATTTAGTTCTCTATGCGCCCAAATGTTTTCTCGAGAGTTATTAGGAGCAACTAAATGCTGCTTTTCTCTATAATGTTTTAGTAGCTGTCACAACTTTATTCCGTTGTAACGCTAGTGGTATAACTGTAGCTGGTACAACCGCCGTTTCGGATAGCAGCTCACAGAGACTCAACCAGCCATCCGATGTAACTGTTGATTCGGACGGTACAATCTACGTCAGCGATCGGTATAACCACAGAATCCAGAAGCGGGTTCATGGTGCAACCAATGGTAAAACAGTGGCTGGTCAAGCCAACTGTACTGCTGGTTCTGGAGATGCCTTTTTGCAAGCTCCTCAATGTGTAGTCGTCGATTCTAACGCAAATCTTTATGTGGCAGACACTTTGAATCATAGAGTTCAATTATGGCCAAATGGTGCTTCTTTTGGTATAACGATCGCCGGAACAGGTTAGGAAACAATAGAATCACTAGTTCTGTATGACAAAGAAAGCAGGAAAGTTTTATTGCCTGACTTTATGGTCATCAGCGATGATTTCATGTTTTGAAATAGTGAACATGTATATGAGTACACATATAGAGTCAGTGGTCCTAATTCTGCCACAAAAATTTTGACTATGGAGTGGTTGATTTATAACTCGACTAGTTATCATCGTACAGGACTAATCATTATTTTCCTGAACAGAGTGAATATGTCTGCATCGATCCATATATATATTTGATCATATAAAAAGCAGTCTCTGGTCCATACGAACCATAACAACACTAGTATGGTCGAATTTTTTCCAAATTTTCACATGCTGATAATTGTGCCGTTAAGGATATGCTTTTGCTTCTATCTCTTCCATTCCTACGTCAAATAGAATGTTTTCAACATAGAACAAGATTTTATGAACAAGATTACGGAAAAAACGAATTGTACATAAAATCTTGTACTATGTTGAAAACATTCTATTTGACGTAGAAATGGAAAAGGTAGAAGCAAAAAATATCTTCAACGACACAATTAGCAACACTTGAAAAATTGAAAAAATCTCGACCCTACTAGTATTATTATGGTTCGCATGAAACAGAGGCTGCTTTTTGTATGATCAAATATATATGGATCGATGTAGACATGTTTACTCTATTTAGGAGACTAATGGTTAGTTCCGTACCATGATAACCAGGGTGTGGGTGTGGGTGTTAATATGAATGTGGATGCGAATATGAATACTTATTCCATTCAAATTCACACAGACATTCACTAAAGACATCTTTCCTCGTTCAAATTTCTTGCTTTACATGTCTATACATTGAGTTAAGCTGTATCAATTTAAGCAAGAAGCTAAATGAACGAAAATTGAGATCGGCTTAAGAAATTACAAATCGAACCGATCCCATTTCTGTTGTATAATACATGAGAGTCTTTCATATGAGATGTGTAGTGTTTATATTTCTGTTGACAGGTGTTAATGGTTCATCGAATAATCAACTAAATTTTCCATTTGATGTAGCACGTGATCCGAATTCTGGCGCACTGTACATATCGGATTCTTGGAATCATCGCATTATGAGTTATTTTGTAAATGCATCATCCGGTACTGTAGTTGCTGGTGGTAGTGGACCAGGAACAAATAATTCACAATTAAACTATCCTATCGGTATCTATTTGGACTTACCATCGAATAGTTTATTCATTGCCAATTATAATTCTAATAATGTTGTTCGTTGGGTACTAGGTGCCAGTAGTTGGACACTAATTGCAGGTAGCAGCAGCGGTGCCAATGGTACTTCGTCAACATTGCTCTATCGTCCACTTGATGTTACAGTCGATTTTATGGGAAACGTTTACGTAGCTGATGCATTTAATCATCGAATTCAGTTTTTCCTAGCTGGTTCATTGAATGGTACAACAATTACTGGCGTTAGTGTAACTTTTGGTTCTGACTCTTTTCACCTTTATTATCCATATGCTGTAGCACTTGATTCACAACTGAATTTGTACGTGTCAGACTGTCTTAATCATCGAATTCAAAATTTCTACTCTATTGAAAAACATAACAATTTCATTATCTAATAACCTTCACAAAAATATTTAGATTTATGTATCAGTTAAAATTTCATGTATGAAACATTTATGAAATAAAACATTTCTCTTCGGATTCTATCATTGACTTTTTGCTATCATTCTCATTAATTCTACAAATTACCAGAACATACGATGCACGGTTTCATTCAATATTGGAAATGTGCTCTATGCAATCGAAAAGCATCTCTTGTAATCTAGAACAAATGACATATAGCGAGATTGAAGAACAGTTAGATAGATATATATGGTGATATTTTGTTAAGATCTGTCATAAAAATCATTTTCTTTGAATTCCTAACGAGAATCATCTATTTTTATTTCGAACTTTCCACAAGTTATACTCACCATAATCATGAAACAGGGTGTGGGTGTGGGTGTGAGTGTTCCTCTTCTGTTTGATTCACATCCACACCCACCCACACCCATCTGGATCCTTAGTGTTGGATCTGATCGGAATCCGATTGAATCTCATTGTATGACCAGAGTGGCCTCTACTACTGGGATAAAATGATAATTCGTACTCAAATAAGAAAATACGATCCATTATCAGATTCATTCACCTGGATAAGACGCATGAAGAATGTAGAAATAAATGAAATTTTATTCCTCTGTAAAATTCTTTTCAATGTCCTTATTTATGGTTCTCTAGATCATAATACCTTAGAGCAGACTATAATTGCAAGAGCTTCTATTATTATCGAGCTTTATCCAGTCATTTTGATCCGTTCATTTGAACATACAACACACTTTTCTTATTCTTTGAAATCATCATATAAATAAATATACTCAAATATTACATAAAACAAAACTAACATTCAACAAAAAAAAAGGCTCCTCTTATGATAAATATCAATAATTTTGTTTGATCAAATGCATTCCAAAACTAATAGAGAATCGTAATTTTAAAAACGCGAAGCATATCCCTAGTCGATGTACTTGAAGGCAAATACTTGGACAAGCACTAAGTCAGTAATGTCACTTGGCAGGAAGGAAAGCACATTAACAACTAACGTTCTGCAGGAAAAGAAGACGACTCAATGAAGAGAAGAAAGCGAAAATATATTATATATAGACGAGAAAGAAGACAGTGTATGCCTTCATCTCCTAACATTTTTGCAGATTTAGATATAGAGCTATGTTCTCTTTACGGTAACGAGCTTTTAAACAGCTCTGAGTTAAGTAATTCAGCGAAAAATTAAGAAATCTCTTTAAGTAATTACTTGTCTAGTACTTGTTACTAGTACATCGCCTAGGGTGACAACTCAAATTAGATCTGCAAGTGGATGGAAAGGTGTATACATCACGCAATAAAATAAGTAACAGTGTTGCATTTCTAAGATAGAATAGACAGGTTCGTAATCGACCGTGAACGGAGAAATACGATGTTTTGCATGACTCAGTATTTCAATCATATATCTCCATGACCGTATCTGAAGATGCATGATCGCATAAGGATCAACGCGAAGTAAACAGGTGACCATATACGGTATCGTGGTACTAGGCCTTGTAAATAGCCGAAATACGATTGTATACGGGAAAATATGGAAAGTATACGACCATTTACAGGTATGTCTGGATTAGTCCTTATTTTTCGTTCTGGGTCGTCCTCGTTCTGGTTTTCTGCATATAACCACTTGAGGAAGTGAAAGTCGTTCATGTCATGCATACGCAATGTTGCATCACGTACCATCTTCTCCATGCCGTTTTGATGTGCATATATGCCAATGTCACGTGCAAATTGCACAACTTTTGATGATCGAGGTATTCTTTCTTGTTCATATTCACGAAATATAGCATTAATCTTCGATGGACCATGTTTCTTGTAGGCAGCAGTAAGTGCCCAAGCATCTTCCAGTGCTTGCGCAGCACCTTGTGCCGCATATTGTAACATCGGATGAGCTGCATCACCCAACAATACTAATCGACCACGACTCCATTTGGATAATGGATTTCGACTAGAAAGAAATATGATAATAAACATATGAATGAAAGAAAGAATGAAAAGATAACTAACTCATAAACTGGCCATCGAAAGTTGGTCTGAAGTAGTTCAAGAGCATTTTTTACATGTTCACATCCGACACCAAATGTCTCATTGAGTTCTTCTTTGGTTCCCCATCGATCTGTATCATCGGGCAATCGCTTTGATTTGAATACAGCTGCCTGATTGAATAGTTCACCTCGTCGAATTGGATATTGTACTAAATGCATATTAGGTCCAATCCAAAATTGAACATTTTCAAGACCAGCTTCTTTTGAGACTTGATCGATTTTAATAGTACCTCGATAGGTAACATATCCAACACTAATTGGTGGGCCATCATCACAAACAAATTTTCGTAAAGATGACCAAAGACCATCAGCTGCAACGACCATATCACAATCGTAACGCATTCCATCTGCACATTCGACCATTATCGATTTTGGTCGTTCATCGACACTCGTTACCGTACGATTTGTTTCCATTGTTACCATAGAACTTTCCAAACATGCTTGATGAAGAGCTTGAAAAAGATCAGCTCGATGTACAACTATATATGGATAGCCGAATGTTTTAATAAATTTTTTACCTAAATCAATACAAGTAAGACGTTCACCAGATAGAGCATCCATCCATACAATTTGTTTCGGAAAAACAGCATTAGCTTGCACTTTTTGTAAGATTCCAAGCCGATCAAGTAGACGACTACAGTTCGGTGCTAACTGCATACCAGCACCGACTTCACCTAATTCCGTATTTTTCTCTAATAATCTTACTCGTATTCCAGCTCGAGCAAAACTAAGAGCTGTTGCCATACCACCAATACCACCACCTACAATTAATATAGCTACTCGACGAGCATTCGCTAATGGATGTTGTATTTGAGTATTCATTAGAGTATCAGGACCTTTGAATATTCTTTCATTACGAAAATTTTTGAAGAAAAGTTGATAATCCCTTTCAGCAATTTCGGCATACATTATTGCAAAAAGACGAATTTCGTCGATCAATTGCCGTTGCTTGACATAAGAATTGAGTGATGTTTGTATAGCTCGAGTACAACAATCGGCATTGTTTTCTATCATTAAATTTGGCACATCTTGCATCGAACATACAGTGATTGGCGGTTGACAATGTAGATGAGCTGTAATAATAGCCAATTGTTCGGCAAGTATCATCAGACTCTTAACACTATCAATCGATTGCCAATCGATTTCATGCATCCTATGTTCAACTTTCAATGATCCAATGACTGAACATTGTTTTTGAAGTGGAAGTGGTTCCAATTGATGAGACTGTTTTATATCATGACTGATCTTCCGTATTAACATGTTTTTGCATGGTAATAAAACACTTCTGATATACTGTTGAGCAAAGACTTCAAGTATTTCACTTATTTCATTATCACTAAAACATTGGCGATAAGCAATAAGTGCAAGATTGGCTGCTAAACGTTTGAGATCCCATGTAAATGGAGCTAATTTCTTTTTGTGTTGTCGTACACTGAATACACGTTCACCACTTATATCATCGAGATAGTAATGAAATTGACCAATATGCAAATCACCATGAATAAGAGTCGGATCGGTTACTTCAAATTTTTCACTCTCATATTGATTATCTTCGTAGAAGAGAGCAGCATTATTCTGATAGAATACAATAGGATTTGCAGCAATACGTCGAAAATAAACATGCCAAGCTTTTGTTTCATATCGTTTACCTGCCATCTGGTATTTGGCAAACATACGAGCAAGATGTTCGAGACGTTGAATATCATTAATTTCGAGAATTTCATTGATCGATGTCGCACTGTGCATGCGGACATATTTAAAATTATCTCTCAATGAACTATGTTCTTCCATTGTTATTGCGATGGGAGTATTTTTATTTATCAAGTTGACACATAAATGGTTTATTATCGCTCTTTATATATATATATATATATATCAATTTTTTTCGATAGAAGAGCGACGACGACCTTGATTCACTACCGCTATTACGTCAGGTTTTACCAAGCAACATGAGTTAAAGCGGAAATGATGAGATGCATGACTTTTGAGGACAATTTGATTACATTAGTAATGAAGATTATATCATACAATAAAAAATGTACTATTCCGATTTTTTTTCCTTTTTTCCAACGAGAATGAAAATTTTATACAATAAGCATAGACATGATGTCATGCATGTATGCACATGTTTATGATCTTCCTAAACAAGTATGATGCAGAAAAAACGACACATAGTACACTTTTCCTCCTACGAACTTTGTTCGATTCTTTCCAATTAATTACACTTCCCTCACCTTGACGTGTAATATATACAAAACCCACACAGTATGAGTGACTGTACAATAAAATTGAGAAAGAAAATCACGAGATTTTCACATGACTGCTTTTGGTATTCATATTATAGATTAGTTTGTTAATGCAATGAAAATAAAAATTGAAAATAGTCAATATCAAGAATCTGTCCTGAATAATAAAAAAACTTCGAACTGTAGAAATCGTGAGTAATATTGATGTAAACTAGGGTGTGGATGGGTGTGTGAGTATAGGTGTGGGTACAAAGTAGACTCACACCTACACCCTCTGTTGTTGAAGTTTTTACTTGTACCTTTCCTTTTTCGATACTTCAGTTATGTCAATTTTTCATTAGTGAGTTTACGAAGTCATGCCGGCAAGAATCAATACTGTGTGGAATTCTCTCTAAGCACTTGACTGAATGAAGTTCGAGAAAACCAACATATTTTAGGTCAATGAATCTATAGGAATCAAATTTCATGATTGCTTTTGTTTATTATACTAGACATAATATGAATATTAGAAAATATTATTAATTAACTTATTTCCATATGTTTGCCTTTTACCATACGAGTCTTCCTCGCTGATTATTATCATATTCGATTACTTACCTGTATCGTACACAAGCAATGAAAAACAACCGTGTTGACTTACCAAACGTATCGTGTAAAAATGTCGAGAACGATGGTAAATAACACAAGAGAAATCGATAGAATACCTGTAAAGAGCATAAATAAACGGAAGGAGAGAATGCAATTATAAACCACTGATATAACTTTTTTTCTACATGTATATATTGCAAGTGTATATTTATTTTTACTACTGTACACCAAAGAGTAATGTAGTGAGATTTGTTAACTTACAAGATAAAAAAATTTTACGGATCTATTCTATAAATATGAATGATTTGATTAGTAGTAATGTATGAAGAACGGCTTACATATTAAAAACTATCTTCTTTTTAATACTAGACATAAAGCAGATCTCTGTTACAAAAATAAGATATAAAAGATATGTCTACAACTAAACATTTTTATTCTTTTTTATTTGGTAAATTCATTGCAATACTCTCTATCTATTATGTACATTCAAAGAAAAATCAATAAATGCAATTTTCTACACGTTTTTTCTTGAACTTGATTATTAAAATAAAAAACATGAATTTTTTTATATGGTGCGGCCAGCTTGGCTTTAAAATTTCATATCAAAGATCTTTGGAAAGAAAGCATTGACAGACTCGCCGTTTTCGAAAAAGAGTGTGGGTGTGTGTGACTCATCATAACAGATATCTTCACTCACGCTCACACCCACACCCACCCATACCTACACCTCACTACTCCCACACTCTTTTCTATCGAGATCTTATTAGTAGGAAATGCTAAAACAGTAATTCCATTTAATTACTTCTCCACACACTCATGATGTGCTACATTTAGATATAGCAAGATAACTCTCATTACAGGTAATTTTTATTCATCAACTCAACTTCTAAAGTGCGATACGCAAGCTCTTTTTTGACATGGCTATCTTTCGAAGTCTGTCTTTGCTCATGTCAGACAAATTGTAGTCATACATATAGAGTTTCTTCAGTGCTTGATGACGCTTGA
The DNA here is from genome assembly GCA_905250125.1 of Rotaria sordida. Taxonomy (NCBI): domain Eukaryota; kingdom Metazoa; phylum Rotifera; class Eurotatoria; order Philodinida; family Philodinidae; genus Rotaria; species Rotaria sordida. Next base: position 45,190 of record CAJNOL010001608.1, on the reverse strand, counting down.
TTATATCACAGAGTGAATTAACACTCAAATCAGTTATCAACTTGTTTGATGAAAGATATAGTTCTTTGAGAGTGACGTTATCATTCTCAAGTACCTTGGCCAATAATCGAACTCCTCGATCACTTATATCATTTCCAGTTAGCCATAACTGAGTCAATGTTCGATTTGTCTTAAGCATTTTGACAAGATATTCCATTCCCGTATCAGTTATGCCATTCTGTGAAAGGCTAAGTTCTTTGAGAGTGTGATTATTAGTAGAGAGTATCTTGGCAAGATACTGGACTCCCATATCAGACACACAATTATGGAAAAGATTCAATGTTTCCAATGTGTTATTGTCGAGTAAAGCATCGGCAAGAATCGAGGCACCGACTGATGTAATCTTGTTTCCTCCTAAATCAAACAATATGCATTGTTTGTTGATGATGGCCTGTTTGACCACCATCTCTATGTCTTCATCATCCAATTGTTTGGAGCACAAATCTATTTTGGAACGAGGTTGACATTGTGCGATCAATTGCTTGAGTTGTGTTTGGTTTTTATTTTCGTTGAGTTCTGAAAGAAGAAAAATGAGAGGAATTAAACGTCTTTCCTCGTATGAAGACTGATTAATTGAAAAAATTTTTGAGAAGTGAATCTGTGAGAAGAAAGTAGAGTCAATTTAGTATCTAATTATATTAAATTGATGAGAAAAGTTTTTGCCAATTTTGAGTCTCAGAGAATAGAAGAAATACCCCTTCGATGAGAGATATTGATCTCACATTTGAATGTTACATACCGATTCTCTTATGATTTTTTTTGTGCTGTTTCCACGTTTCAAAGCGATTCGAACAAATGATGAGCTAGTAGTAGTCATCTCATATCTTCGTGATTCAAGATTTGTTTCTACTTATGAATGAATTTTAATATGTTTGCTAACTCTGAAAGGGTTTTCAAAAATATCGAAAGAAGAATATCGATGATTTTCTCATATGAAAATAGTTCATGTCTGGTTATGGTTCAACAGCTTATTTCCGACAATCATCTAAGTTTTGTCAAATGGGATCTAATTAAATGTATCGTAATTGAAGAAATATTTGTTTTACTTACTAGATAATGCTGCATTCGAATGAACAGCAAGTGTCACTGGTTGTATTAGTGGTATGGGTGACTCAATTTCTTTCAGTTGAATCACTTTAAGAGCAGGGCCTTGATCGAGACAACCAACAACTTTAAATTGGATAGCAGCAGGAAGAAGTATTTCATCTTCATTTGAAAAAAAGGAATGATTACGAATATCTTTGCCTGAATTGCATTCAATAGTAAACATCGTTCTTGTTTCTGTTTTACCCAGAAATAATTCAGATTGTAGTACATCAATTGAGATAGTACATGAGGAAAATCCCCACCATACAATTTTCTCACCTTTTCGATAGCGATCACTCAAATCTGTTTTAACGCCTCGATAGACAAATCGATGTTGAGATTGTAGACGTGAGAGTGCAGTTAGAATCAATTTGAGATAGAGGTACCATGGATCAAGATTTTGTCTATCTGCTGATCGAAGTGCGGCATTCAAAGCAAAATATAGACATTGTTCGAGTGGTTCCCATCCCATCGAGTAGAGCATAATCGAAGCTGACTCATCTTGTGTCAAACCATCTTCAGGTTTCTTGCATTTTTCTTTGGCCATATAAGCATAATCTTGTACTGCAGGTAGAATAGGAACGAGTGGTTGTACGGCTTCTTCAAGTGACATCAATGGCATTTGATCATAGCTATGAATTGGCGCGAGTATCTCTTGAGGTTCATTATCAATGTCCGAGATGCGGAGAATGCGTTGTGTAATTTCGTCTGTTGCCATGGCAAACACCGAAAATTCTTCGATATTTCTGAAAAGATGAAGAAACAATGTTTAAGCAAGACATTGAAAACTCAGTTGAAACCAGTGCTGCCACCTTTCGAAATTCGAAAAGCAGAAAAACAGCAGAAAATATGTTTATGGTATGAAAATAACAGGTAGCTCGTAATAAAAGAGGGTCCCAGTATTTTGTTAACATCTTAAAGCGTTATCTTATCGCTCACGCTTTATTTTTTTTATCAAAAGATTCACCATCTTCTTCTGCGCAAATTGCATATTTCGTTGTAAAAATGCTTATCTCCTTCTCTTTCGACATCACCACGATTTAAAAACAGCACTACACACAGCTCTCAGAATCTCTATTTTTTTCAATTTTTTCCAAAAACATCCAGTCCTTAGGTTAGTTTTATTATGATTGGTCGTGCCATATTCTTTATCCAGAAATAAAATAAATTGCCTTTGGTACGTTGATTGAAATGAACCAATTTATCTCTTGAGTGGCGAACAAATTATACCCAAACGAACAGGATTAATTGAGAAACTGGACATTTTGGAAAAAAATTGAAAAAATGAAGACTTTGAAAGTTGTGTGTAATGCTTGTTTTAAATCATGATGATGTTGAAAGAGAGATAAGTGTTTTTTACAGCGAAATATACTAATTTCTGCAGAATCAGACGGTGAATCTTTTGATAAAAAAATAAAGCGTGAGCGATGAGATAAGGCTTAAGATGTTAACAAAATACTGAGACTCTTTTATTACGAGCTACCGTTAGTTTTAAATTTTAGCTTCAGTATACTAATCACTCGTATTTTATGGCATCACAAAACGTAACTAATTCACAAATAGACAGAATCATTGAACGTATTTTCTTTTTTAAGGAGTACCCTTCATCTGATTTAAGAGCTTTTGACAAATATTTTTTACCTAATGAATATTTATCCATTACAGTATGTGATAATGAGAAATTCAAATTAATTATTGATTAAATCATAGCATTTAAAATTTTATTGTTTCTTATTGTTCATAGGATTAGTAATATTATCTTTTTATTAGCAATGTTCGGAAAATTGTTGATGACGAACGATAAATGTTAGTTGAGACGAATCAAATTTATATTCTTTCAAAGATTATTAATATTCGACGACTTTTAACCGTTTTCTATTGAAGATAACTCTATTCAATTTCTATTTTCTGGTTTAGCTCCTTGTGACATAATTATTACTTCAGCAGCTACCATTACTTTGTGAATACCTTCTTTGCTAGTCGAGCTGCCATTAATATCTAGAGCTGTTTTTTCTATTTTTTTCCTCTCACTGATCATATTAATTATTCATGTTCATTGAGTAAACAAACGAAAGAATATATATGTTGATGTATATGAATTACATGAGTAACTAAAATGCTATAGAAAGCCATAGGTAAAGAAATGATTTAAAGCCAAATATGTAGGTTAGTAGTTGTTTGTAGTCAGTAGAAAATAAAAATCATCTGTATCAAATAGAACGAATTAGAATGGCACAAAAATATCAGTAGTCTTTAATACAGTTGTTTTTAATACTTATGGATACGAAGGTATTTCAGGTGAAAAACGTTGATTGAAATGATAAATAACGCCGTATCAAAAAAAGCAGAAACCACAGAAAAAAAACAGAAGAAACTTTAAAAAGCAGAAGAGGTGGCAGCTCTGGTTGAAACATCATTTGCATTTGTCAAAAATTGCAAGAAAACGAATTGATTTCATCATCGCTTTACAATTATTTTTCTCGAATTCAATAAAACTATTCAAACTTATTAAAATCGATGACAGTAATTTATTGATCATCTGTACTCACTTTTAACAATTGTATTTGATCAAGTGAATGCAGTTCTATTATGAAAACAACAAGAAGAAATACACGTGGAACGACAATCAGATGAAGAAGAAAATAATGAATTACGTGTTCTCACCTGTTAACACATATGCAACAAAAAGCAATACATTGATCAAATTTACTTTTCTCTTTTTCTCTTATTGAATACGCACAAGTTGCGACATTTGATGGCAACGTTGACATGGTATTGAATTGTGATTGTCAACACAATTTCTCTTTCGTGTAAACCTACATGTATTAATTGCAAAATGAGTACTTCTTTAATTGCTAGAATATACAAGTTCAATAAGGTCAAATGTAGTTGATTATTGAATACATCTTTGATATCTTCTCTCTATCCTTCGAATTGTCTATCTTACTGTAGTTCAATTATGATCGTATGTATTTAATAAAAAAAAAAACATAAAATTAATCATGAACAGTCATGTAGATTTGAACGACAATATGAGATCATTTTCAAGATAAATTTGTATCACAAGAGTCGGCAATCTCAGCATATGCTTCTATAAGATCTTCCGGTTTTTCAATGTCTGTTAGCTTGCCTTGCATTTTCTCATTTATTTGTTGGAGAACTTTCTTATTATAATTACCAAAACCCATTATCCAAAAATCAGTGATCATTGATTTGTAATCGGTAGATAAACGTTCTAATTCAGACGTTGGATAAACTTGAGGTTCTCCATCCGTTAGAAAGATGATTGTTTGTCGAAGACTATTGCATGTTGAATCATTTTTAATTTCGTTTAGCGTTTCGATAAGCTTAGCAAATGCAACTGAAAAGTTAGTACCTTGACCACACATTGACATCGGTATATTAAGCCGATCCATATCAATGTGATTTAGTTTTTCTCGATTATAAATTCGTGTCGCACTATTACCAAAAACAATAATGGTCATTTGATCAGTATGACATACTTTTTGAATTCGAATGTGAATAAATTCTCTTACAGCTTTAAGCAAATGTTCCCATGGACTCAAATCTATTTGATGAGAATCACTCGTCGTCGTAGTAGTCATGCTGCTCGGTATCAATAGACGAGATATCTGTTTAAAAATTGAATCATTCATAGAACCGGAATGATCGAGTAGAAGAATAAAATGATTGACTGGAATTCCATATATAGGTATAGGGCGTTTTTTGAGTTTCTCGAATTCTCGGATCACCAAAATCGCAATTCGTATGAGCATTTTTGAAATCTAACCATGTCTGTCGTCCATCTCTACTAGTAACAATAGGATCTTCATCTTTGATTATTTAACACCATACTGTCGATGCTTCATTGATTATTTCATATCGTACGCCATCCATACCTCGAATCTAATGACCAGATTGACATCAATGTCTATTCTCTTCTTGACCCACAGGCGTAGCATTGTCCAATCGATGATCAATATTACATAAACGCTTACAACAAGGACACTTTTCTTGACAGCCATGTACTTGAATAAGTTGTCGTTCTCGCGTATTACGGCAACTGTTTTCAATAAAAGTAGTCATGCAATTTGGTAGGGCTTGTTCCATGGTTGTTTTTTAATTGATGATTTTATCGAGAAAAAAGTCAATGTAAGTGATCGTATACGTTTCAAATATTGTCTTCATTGAACAAAATATATCTTTCAGTTGATCGCTTAATTTCGGTATATTATTGATAATTTCTTGTCCCTTCGATTGAACTATATAAGTCAAACCATTTTTAATAGTTATCTGCGTCGAAATAGATTCACCTGAAAGATATTGATAAAGAAGTGTAGCCATACATAATTTCTTATCGAATAGATCATCGACAAAAGTCAATGAATTTCCACCTTTTAATCTCAATCCAATTTTGATTGCTTCTACGATGCGAAAGAATTCCATTACTATTTCTAAATGTGAATTCATACTGATGTTGAACCGTTGATGGATTATTGTTTCGATTTTTTCCCATCGTTGATCAAATCGTTCGATAATTACTTGCATTGGATAGAGAACATAGCGCAGAAGCCAATCATTTGTAGCTTCATACACTGCATCATCGAGTTCTTTCATAATAGAATATCGATTCAGTGTAAGTAGTTCATTTTCAATACATTTTCCAATAATGTCTTTTGTTTTCTGTTCAAATGACTGACGTAATATATCAGAAAACTCATTGACAAGATTAGTAGCAACATTTTCATCATCATTCTCTTGAATTACAACCATACGAAGAAAACGATGTTGCCATTTAGCCTTATTTTGACGTATTGACATGAGTATATTATTAAAATGGTTTTTATGTCGATAATAGTAGAATAGAGCAGTCGATAGTACAACACAAATATGTAAGATACTTTTTAAACTTTTTGATATAGAAAAATTGAATAAATTGAATTCTTGATTCATATCTTGTATTAATTTATTGACTATTCCCAATATATCTTGTAGAAGAATAATTTCAGTTGAAGATTCATCATCATTAATTTTTAATTCAAAGATTTCGTTTATACGTTCAATTAATATTTCGAAACAATACGATACTCGAACAATTGTTTGCCATTTGTTATTAATTTCTTGAGAAAAATCTTGGCGTATACCCAGTCTAAATATACTTCTTGTTCGTATACTAGTATTTTTATCGCCGTAAAATATTGCTAGTAATAAATCATCGTTGAGAAATGTATACGATTTCTGTAAATCAGAAAAACATATTGTGTAAACTTTATTTGTTGTATGCGGAACGAGAGGATTAATATTAGAAGCTTTCGATATAAATTCAGTAGAGATTTTTAATAAACTTTGATGAAGAAAATCAGATTGATCGGACGTATCGAGTGTCATGAGAAAAGGTAAATAGACGAGAACATTATCGAATGATGGTAAAGCATCTTGATCAAATACATCATAGAGACGGCAAACTAAATCAATCGATTGTTTCCATTGAGTTTCCGAATCGAATTCTGCTCTAATACAAGCAAATCGATTTTTCCACATCCTCTCAAATTTATCAATTGCCGAAGCTTTATCAATAAAATGATTTCTGCCTGTTGTATCATAGGCAAGTTGTCGAAGTTCAGCATCACTATCATGTATCATTTTATTTAATTTGTCTCGTTCACCTGCCATGATAGCTGACACTTCCCATGAACGAAATCGACTTGTTACTTGTACTTGCATAAAACGATATAATCGTTGACGAACATTTTCACTTACTGCATTTTTTGCTATTTTTTGTTCAAGATTTGATTCAAGAATTTTTAAAATTTTATCTTGTTCAATTTGAAATAAATCTTGAATACGACTATTACTATTGTTTTTTTCTCTATTGATTAACAATTGAGCTTGTATTGGTGATAAATATTGTTCAAAATCATTTCGAATATCTTGTCGTATTTTATTGTTTTGTTCACGTTCAAAAATATCTTTGAAATAAGTTAAATCTGGATATTTTTTGATGATTTGAAGTACACTATTAGCAAATTCAATCCATTTTGTTGGTATTGAAAAACGATCATCAGTATCACGAATTATTTGAAATGATGAATCAATAAAAAGTTTGCATAACTTTTGAACATTTGTAACAAATTTAATATCGGTTGATAATGCAGCACATTCTCCATTCGGATCTAAAAATGGCTTTCGATTAAATGCTGTCGATAAAACATGAAAATTATTCGATCCAAGATCAATTAAATTATTGAGACCATTTTCTATCAAATCATCTCGAATGATTTTTACTTGTTTCTCACAATTGGCTTTGTTCGGATCAGCTTTTTGATTAAGAACAAAATGAACTGTTGGTCGAGTTACACGAGTTTCTCCAAGATAATTGAGAGACTGTGTACATAGAATAAGCATCTGTTTCAATGTTTCATGAATTTCACCACTAATATTGATAATTACTAAATGTGATATAGCCAAACAAAAGAGAATCAAACGTTTATCATATTGTTCGTCACCTTTCTCGATAGACAATAAACCTTCGGTATCAATTAACAAAATATAATCGTAATCAGGTGGTATTAGATTATGCGTAACTTCTTTCGATCTAATTTTTACTAATGTTCCATAGACACCTACAATATTGAAATGTTTAAAATAATAATCAACAAATTCTCAATGGAAAATTTCTTCTACATAGTTAAACTATAGTAAAATAATCGTTAAATTTATGTAAACTTACCTCGAGTACATCGTCCTTCACGTACTTCAAATAAAGTACCAAATAAGAAATTAAGCAGTGTACTTTTACCACTATTCTGTGGTCCGATTATACTCATAATAAAAAATTTTTTGTTATGAAATAAATGCATTACTTTTATTAAAAATTCGCCTTGCATTTCGAAATTATCACCATCGACAATTTCAAAAGGATTTCCTTCATCAATATAATTGTAATATGCATCGATAAGTATTCTTTGTTCAGCATCTGATATATTTTTCGAACAAATCATAGCATTTCGCCAATGGATTTCAAGTGACAATTGTTGATAGAACGATGTCATATGATTTAGAACTGTGTTCTTATCTCGTTCATGTTTCAATTCAATAGATAATAAATTCAAGTTATTCAATTGTTCTTCTTTGTTTTGAATGAATTGTTTGAAGAAAAATTGAAATGCTTGACCAGTTGCTTGAAAACCAGCTCGTTGCTGCTTTTCTAATTCTGCACTAAGTTGAAACAATGTGCTCTGAAGATCATAAAGCTTTTTATCTTGAAAATCGGCATTATACGGATCCATCTTGGCTATTTTGAGTCTTGTATCACACATACGAGTAAACAATGAATAGAGTGGATAATCCTGTTCTTTTCCATGAATAAGAACTGGTCGAATAGATTCAATAAAAACTTTATCTTGATCAGCATTTCTCTGTTGAACGATATTCATAAGTTGTTCGAGATGTTTTTGGATATTGTGTTTGTTTGAATGAGAAAATTTGACAGCATTGTCAAAAATTTGTTCGCGTAACTGTTCAATTTTTTCTTTATTTATATAAGTATTCTTGTCAGCAACATTTGGCAAATGGAAGATCTGACAATTCGAACACATCGAACATACTCTTGTGATAGCTGTTTGAACTTCTTCACCATTCTCATCGTCAAGATCACGTATAAGCAATAGAATATAACTTGGATGAGAAAGCACACATAAAAATTCAATAACATCCGATATATTCGAGATGAAATACCTTGACTGAACATGAACGAGAAAACCATTGAATAATTGACAAATATGTTTGAGAGTTTCGATTGAAATATTACCATGAATATCAGCAACATTTACAGAACGTCGTTCAACAAAATGGTAGCCGAAATCAATATCGATTGTTTCATGAAAGTACGGACTATTCATTGACTCTTCAAAGTTCGTTTCGAACAAGGCATTAATAAGAGGAGTTTTACCTTTGCATTTACCTACACCGAATGAGAGTAAAATAGGTCGACTTGAATCCCAGACATGAATGATACTCGATACAAAACGGTATCCATTGTTGGTAGGTGGTTGAATCATCGGTACTGGATTACGTTTGCTAAGAAGAAATGTTAAACGTCGACAAAGAAATCGATTTGAATTGATCATCATTACGTCGACTAACCAACGTTGACTAATACATGGAATATTATTTTCTTTCGAGAGTAAACTTTTTAGTGGTTCCAAAAAGTCAGATAGATTTTGTTCACGCTTGAGCAAATACATCATTGGTTGTATGGCGTCGAGAATAAGCAAATTCAGATTGTGATTAAATTCACCTTTGAACTTTTTTACAAGATCACTAGCGATATCTTTCATTTTTTTATCGGTATATTGAAGTTCGCCTGCATTGACAAGATCTTTCAATGAAAATTGAAATATGGCAAGATCATTACCATAATCAATTGCTTCATTTATTTGGTTTGATGCTATTGTTCCTTGATTAACTGAATAAAGAAAATGCAAGAGTTACATTTATACTACATTTTATTTTAAAAATGTAAACAAGATTTTCTGCTTGTTGTCTGAAAAATTCTGATTTCTCATAAGATCCACGCATATTTTATTGAATTCAGTTAAAATCTTTATTATAGATAGATATTTTTAAGTATTCTCTGAAAATTAAATTGGTTAATGTCTCTTTCAAAATATAGAGTAACATATCTTAAAAATTATGTTTAGCTCAATTGAATAAAGTTTGATGTGATATGTGAACATGCATCTCCTTGTTTTAGATACTCTATCAGTAATAAAAATTCCAGACGAGACTCTCCTTAAGAAAACAAAAGAATAAATTAACCTGATTTCGAATTCATCAGTACTCTTAATTTCATATTCGTCCAATTTCTATAATCTTCCTGGATTAAGGATATAAGTTTGTTCAAGTCAATGATAACAGCTTTAATCTAAATCGACAATAAATTCAAGTTAAATTCAATAAGATTACTCTACTTTATTATAGTTCCGTGCCCATGTTAAACTTTTTTCTTGATCCATGCAGAAAACATAGATTGCTAAAACTTGAGGAAATTCATGAATACGAAGCATTAATTCTTGACCGAGTCGTCCGCTTACGATGAGAATAAATTGATATTGATTCATTTGACATTTGATGTATTCTTCACATTGATCAATAATTTCGAATGTTTGAATATTATTGATGATGGTACGTAGCTCTTTTTGTGCATTCAAATTTTCTTCCATTCTATTCACATCAGCATCAAGCCAAATTAGAATAAAATTTTCAATGCTGCTATTATATGCGAATGCATTATTATCAGATGGAACATTTGTTGCCATAGTTTCGTCAAAATAATTGCTTCTGAAAATTAATTTGTTTTCGTATTCAGTTTTTGCTTGATACAAAATAAATATATCTTAAAAAAAATATTTGAACTTCTTTCTATACTAGGAAGTAATTCTTTTTTGGTTGCCTTTTTTTTCTTGAGATAAATTATTTATCTACCTTATCAGTTTTTATGTGTCTAAATGATGTCAATAGACAAATATGAAAAAACGTGACAGAAAAAAAAAGACAAACAAACAATTGTTGACTTCTCTATTCGAAAATGAATAGCAATTGATAAATAAAGAATTATCGAACGATGAAAACAGTCGAATCTTTAATTAAATGAATTAATTTTGATAAAAGATCATTTTTTTCGACGAAGAAACTATTAAATTGATGTTAACTTTCATTTGTTATTACCTGTTTTGTTAATATAATGTGTATTGATTTAAATTTTCTTTCTTTTTCTATCAGATATTTTTTATCCGAGTTGCACAACTTAATTGTAATGTTGACATTGCATGAGTCATTTGTAGAATAAAACAGATTTTTAAATGGAAAAAAATTCATACTAAAACATAACACATTGGTATTGTTCAGATAAATTCAATCGATTTGGTTCAACAGAATATTGAACTCACGGAAAAGTGTAAGAAAATAATGAACATAGTTTATAAAAAAAATTGATTATCGACAGGATGATAGGATAACTTACGTCTATCAAGAAAAGGCATGTTGCTATTTACATGTCAAACATATTATATCCGTTGAATAATTTTGTTTTTGTCGTATTCAAATTCATAAAGATATTTTTGAGTCTATTCAAATTAGCAGAGAAATGCAGCTTGTTGTGAAACAAAAAAAACGATCTGTATAGGTGATCTAGCTTTAAACCAGAAATCCTTAAATAGTTAAAACTGAAGGAATTACCATGTATACAGTTTTATAACACGAAATTCTTTTTATCAAATGAGATATTTCTCGAATAGATTCTTGAAATTCCTTTCTCAAAGTTTTAGTTTTGTAGTTTGTATGAATGAAATATGAGCATCATGAAACTGCTGGTAGTTTTCGTGATTGTTTTTTTTGTCCATACATTTTCTGATCCATGCAATGTTCATTAAGGCTAGCAAATAAGTGTAACGATTCTTACATACCACAACGTTGAATTTGATCAAGTTTAACTGTTTGAAATGTAATTATGACAAGTGTAAAACTGACGGATTCGAAATGTTTTTATGAATTGATCTATTCAAATTGCAAATATTATTCACTATGACAACATAATTGAGCTTTAATAAATAGTAATATCGTCTTGTTAGTCTCGGCAAACAAATGCAGTTTCAATTTAACGGAGCAATGAATAAATACTCAAAAATTCCATATTTTATTTGTAATAATTTTTTTAGACAAGTACGATATTTCATTTTTAGGGTGTGGGTGTCGGAGTCAAAGTGAATTTTCATCTACTCTTCAACTACACCCACACCCACATCCACATGGTAAATATCGCATGTGAATTTATTGAAATTGTCATTAAACAGACTGTGATGGACGGTGAGCACAACTACGAAGATTCCCTTCTTACTTGGCATACTTGAACTATCGGCTCCAATAACGATACTCGTTCTCAGTTTCATCTATGAAAATGTTCCGTGCTACCTCGGGGTATTTCGTTATTTGCTTCTTTCTTGGTCTGTCCGACAACATCACACTTTTTTTTTTATTATTGGCAACCTACATATTGGAAGGATGTATGAAAGATACAGTTTTCATGACAGTAACTACGACAACCTATGTCAATAACATCAGGAAGTGACAATCAAAAAAAGCTTCACACAGAAACTTAGTACTGAATAAGTCCACGCTAAATTGAAAATGTCTAGTTGAAATCGAAGATAAATGTTCTTCAGTACATGTAGTAATGAACATTAGCATATATATGTCATGAAAGAAAAATTGTTAACTTTTTTTATTGTGAAACTCCTACAATTGAATAGAATGATCGATGGTAACTGCCGTCAACTAGTATTTTCAAGAGATACTTAATTCTGAAATAGATCATAGGTATAAAATAATAACTATGACTATTGGACCGGTAATCGAGTAGAGACTCTATGCCTTTAAAATGTATGAGTATGAATGAATGCGCACGATAAGAGAAGGCATGCATACAGCTACAAACCTGCAGACACCAGCACTGTCAAGTGCGATCATAAGTTTTTTTCAAAAATGAAAATGTCCTAAGGATTGGTTAATGAATGCAAATATTGTTCAAATTAAGGAACAACTAAAAATTCCCTTATCAATTTCATGTTATTAAAAATTGATCGTGAGCAGTAAGACTTTGTTTGATACGAAAATGTTATATTCGCTGAGTAATTAGAGTACGGAAATCATATTTGGATCTCATAGTAATAATAAAATCTGGCGCCATCGATTGGCCAGGTTCCAATTCGAAATTGCATCGTTGAATGAACATCGACAAAATTACTTTAGCTTCGAGTAACGCAAAATGTTGTCCAATACAATTGCGTTTACCAGCTGAAAACGGTAAATAACAGTATGATAAAATGCAGGATTGAGCATTTTTCGAGCTCGCTCATGTTCGACATCTCCACTCACCAGAAGATTAGGTGAGCCAATCAATGGCTTAGAAATGCGAGCAAATACCGCCGATTTACCATAATGTTGGGCATATGATTGACCGAGAATATCCTCAATCATGTCGGGTTCATTGACGGCGAGACGCATCAAGAAACCTATCGCAACGGTATAACATTGTCCATGTTTTTGTATTTCTGTTCACATAGACTAGAGTACTGTTGTGTTGTCGAGCATGATACATTTGAGGTAACTGATCAATCAAGGGAACATATGCTTCACCTGGGATTCTTTGATGTCAAAATTCATCGTAGATTCGTTTCTCAGGTCAGATCAACTTTGCATAGAGAATGAGAACGACGAGCAAAATCAAAACGATCACTAGATATAGCAGTGACGTGCGAAAAAAAAGATTCAAATACATCTCGTAAGTAAGAGAAAAAAAACTGCTGTGCATAATATATTTTTGTTCTTATCATACAGCTTTCAGTTAGAGACGGTGTTTTATACTAGAAAAGGATGAAAATAACATCATGTTGTTTTTTCTTCTTCACGTGGTTTCGAGAACTCAATGTTCATGGTGAAATCAATGATTCGCAGTTTCTATCGTTATAGTCAATCATGGTTGCAATCTTAAAAAGAAATTTCTCTTTTCAAGTAACAAAGTGAACTTCTATCCTGAAAAAAACGATATTGAATGTAGCCGATGTTCGAACTGAATTCATTGTGGTTATCTTTATAATTAGACACGGTTTGTTATGTATTTTTGCATAGGATGAATTCATGTGGACCTTTCTCTATCCAATCTATGATTGAAGAAAATTATTCGAAAACAGTTGCCATCTGTGTACATTATCAATACCCATCTGTGATATCATATTTTCCTGTTGCTGATCCAGATGATTCCAATTACTGGCTACTCAATAAAGGATGTGGGTGTGGGTTTTAGTTACAAGTGCATTCACGCCCACACCCACACTCAGCTTTCCGATAGGTTTTCTCACTTCGACTACCCAATAATTCGATGGTTTTCGAGTGATCAAAATCGATCTAAGCCATCGAGAATCGATGCTCGATAGGAGGATGTTTATAAGGACACTAGTTTCGGTGAATCCGAGGACCTCGAATATCAAACAGAACAAGAAAAAAAAATATCTATTTCAAGTTTTAATCGCTTGTCCCATCCCATCATTGACTTTTTACGGCCTGCTTGTACACGCAAACTCATTTTATTTCATATGGCTTTCTCTTTAGTCGAAGGTATAAAATGTTGGAACGGATTAGAAATTTATAAAAAAACATCGTATATATAATCAAAACTTATTAATAATATCTAACTATTACTATTACCTTCTTCCCGATCTGTGGTGACATCAACGGAAAAACTAGACGACGTATTGCTGTAAGAATCTAGACAACGAAAAGAAGGTGTGGATGTGGTTCGTAAGTGTGGAACTTCATTCAAAGCATACCGGCTTCCGAATCTAAATTCTAACACAAAATACACGAATCCTTAAATCTCTAAAAAACATTAGTTTTTTTCCAAAGATAATCGACTGTTAGCAAACGCTTTCTTTTTTATTTCATTTTCATAATTTATTATTATTAGTCTAATCATTGATTTAGTGGACAAATAAGCCTGCTATTCATATTCGTTATATCAGTAGCAGATCTGCACGATCTATTATGTATTCTCATGAACTTAGAAAGATTGATATTGATTTTTCCCGAAAACTAAAACTTAATCAGTTCATGCTTTTATGTGGATCATATGCCAGTTGTGGGAAATAAAAGCATCATCCAGGATATCTATCATATAATCATTTATCTGCGCAAAAAAAATAGAAACT
>CAJNOL010001608.1:0-30202 GCA_905250125.1 Rotaria sordida | reverse complement strand
ATCAAATGTTTCGCTGATTATCTCACAGAAAAATCTGTGTCCTATTTTAAATAATATCGTGAAATAGATGACTCATTAAGCTATGTCTTTCATATACAAGATAGAGTTCCTGACAATTTCTCGATCGAAAGTGATGAAAAATGTAGATACCCGATGATATCACTAAAGCATTGATTATAATCATTATAAAAAATGCAGAAGTTTTCTTTTTTCATGCTACAAGAGTTCACTAAACGTACATTGTAAAACTCAGATTAGATGAGTAAAAATATGATTGTTATAATAAATGAAATTTTTCCAAGTGTAAAAAAGAAGTTGTGGAATCGTTTTACGGTACTTTCTGTTCTGAAATTTCTGTCGCTTTTAACAAATATTTTTTTAATCAAATTCTTTTGTACATTTTTTGCACTAAACACTTTGCTCTTTCTAACAAAAAAAGAAGAGATCTCTACGATATTCTATTATATTGCTGTATCAAAAACAAAATTAATGCACAACTTTTGCATCACCCGTTATTTTCTAGAATATAGAAATTTTTTACTAAAATCTAAAGAAAAAGAATATTCTCGCAGACAGACGACTATTCAGTGGTATCATTGGTGAAACTCTTAGTAATAATGTTTGTGTTTATGTTAGGAGGACATTGATGCCGGCTATGGCACATCGAAATACTCAATCAACATAGGGCTTATTCTATTGGAACAGTGGAATTCTCAGCATTATTCTATCAGAGGAATAGAACGATACATATATGTCGATCATAGATGGCATGAGAAAAGAAAAGAAAAGGAAAAAATATTCACGTATCATCATATCTTCGAATGATGTTTGCCGGAGACTGAAAGTTGAACTTTTTGAGTGATTTAAAGTACGAATTCAATGATTTTACAAAAGTTCGATTACTAGAATTAAATTATTCATGATTTCTTTCTGTTGATAATCATTTATAGATTTTTCATTGGCGCACAGATCAAAGATAGTTCTGATAAGTTACATTTTTGAAGATATGTCAAAGTCATGTTTATCATTCGAATACGTGATGGATCTCTAAATTTTACATTCCAAATCATGTATTATCTTCAATCAAATTTAAACATAAGTGAAATACTGAACGATATCAAACTTCAGAGACTTACATTTCGCTCATTAGGTAGAAACATCTGGCAATGCAGAAATAGAAATGAAGCTGAAGTTAAAGAAAACTTTGTCCACATCTTTGTAGTTCTTCATTGGATTTGCAAGAGCCTAGATTTTGTTACCAAGTTTCAAAAAGTTATTTAATCATGAAATTGATGCTTCTTGAATGGATTTTAAACAATGACTACTCATTTACTGTAACGAAGCAACAATCTATAAGAGCATGAGGATTCATCAGAATGGTGATGGAAACATTTAGGAAAATGGAATATTTCTGCTCCTTAAATATTAAACTGTTAATTCTTCTGAAGAAAAGTTCTATTAAGATTTTAATGCATAAAGTTTAATTTTGACTCTTCAGAAGTTCTTCGACAGCAACACATGATTGATGATTCAACGCATTTTGTCAATCTTAAATAGATCAATTGATTCCAAAACAAGAATACAAATCACATATTAAATTAAATGTTATGAGCGCAATGAAAACGCCATTAAACAATATCAAGCAAGCTATTTTTTCAATTGCATACCCATAATCCTTTTGCATAAAGAAAAGAACAAAATGAGTGAGGAAAAAAAGCTCTCTTTCTTTGACACACATGAAATAAAACTGTAGAAGTACACCTTTTGGAGAAAGAGAAGAAAAAAAACACCAGAGGAATGATGTTTGGCACATTTAAACATGTTTTTTTTTCTCTTTTAAATCAAAAGCATACCTCGCGCGTATTTCGTTTCATAGCAATCAGAAAAAGATGGAATTTGAATCGTCAGCCAATGAGCTGTTATTTGATCTCTTCCAATATTTGAACACTATTCATCTACTTCATGCCTTCTATGAGCTGAATTCTCGTTTCAACAGTTTGGTTTACGAACATTTGCGCAAACATTCACTTAATTTTCGATCTGCCTTCAAGCAAGACTTCGATATTGTTTGTCAACAAGTTCTTTTCACCATACTCGATCGAATTACTTCACTTTGTAAGCCAGATGACATTGAAACTCTCGATTAATTAGATCTTTTCTCTTGTACAAATTCGATCTTGACCAATTCATCAAGTTGAAATCGCTTTCATTCTATGCCATTCGTTTTTGCCATGCAATCGTTAACATATTATCTCATCTCGATCATCTCACTCGTCTGAACATCGTCGAATGTAGGATTACATGTACACCAGAAGAGATAATCATTTTGATCAATTTCATTTGGAAATTGCCAAAACTCGTTCGGTGTTATATGAAACATCCGTTTCAGGGCAGAATGAAGTTCACTGATCTATTAGAGATTTCAATGACTCTCAAAGATTTCTCAGTCGAGTGTACATATGAACATAGACGTAGGCCATTGGCATTACTCGCACTCCAATTGCCTGAACGGAAATGAAGTTATGATGGACAGTATCTACTTTTTGCTCTGCGCCTCACAGCCTAAAAAGGCTGCCTAGTAAAGTTTGTCTTGTTTTTGATCAAATGCATAATTAATTCTGAATATTTTTGCATGAAACTGTAGCACAGTCTATGGTCTTTCTTCACTCAAAAGATAAGTTCACTTGCTCGAATATTAGTTTCTTTAGATCCTGGACACTAGCACGATGACCATCGGTGTGCCATTTCTCTCTAGTACAACATTCGATTCTGAAACTTGCAGGCAAGAATGACAAGGTATGGAGGAAGTTGCTCTGAAAGTTTCAGATCAATTCATTGAACTATCATTGAGTTATGAGTCTTCAAAAGATAACAGATGTTATTTTGCACTCCGATGGTTACAGTGAGATGGCCATAGTTCTTGCATGGGACAGCGTCCTTCCTTTCCAGAGTTATGAAACTTAAAGCAAAAATAAATGCTGTTCATCCCAACTCCGTTTTCACTCAAGTCATCGGGATGCAGATGATGCCATTGGCCCACGTTCCTGATAAAATATGTGCACATAAATTTTCAGACCGCTAACCCCTATGATAGTTGGGATCCGATGGGGGAAGACTTTTGCCTGGGAGCGTATATGTGATAAAAATTTTAACCATCTACATCGAGACAAACTATGAAAAATACCATTAACAATTTATCCCCAGTTATTATTGAACATCCTTTATGATATCTTGTAGTTCCCTAAAAGTCCAGTATGAAGACAAATCCTTCATATCACATGTTATACTCACTGTGCTCCAGAAAATGGCAAATACCAGATTAAAAATGGAGACTAATGCCTGAAAATCTTCCCTTGTCAGCATGAATCAGAAAGGATAAACAACAATACGGATCAATTAGACCAAATTCAGCCGCTTTATTTCGTTATATCAAAAGTCCCTAAGCACTGGAACTTGAATTGTCTCAAGTGTTCTATAGCCTAATCAGATGCTATATGTTGAAATCACCATCAATACATGTCTGCGAAACACATCGTGCAGATGGACCAGAGTTTTGTTTCAAATGAAAATATTTTTGATGTTTCGATATTTTTCTGATATATTTCTTGATGAAAAAATCAAATTTTTATTTTTTAGGCATTCTTTATTCCTGACTGCGGTCTATAAGACTGGCATCAGATATTTGCGTTCACTCATAAGCAAGTTCTTTACTCTCATCTAATAAGGGTTTTAGCTGTGTATTGAATCAAAACAACTGTGAACGAATACAGTTTTTGCTTAATATATTTCTCATATGATCACATCATCATTACAACTTGACATTTTCTTGTCTCTCTATTATTAGTAGATGCCAACGGAAAAAGTTCCAGTACTACCACCACTCCGTTTGAGCGAAAATGAGATTGTATATGTTTGACCGATCGTCGCAGAAAATGGCTGAAGGAGGTAATCACTGCCACTGCTGCAGCTATCCTGAAAACAATTTCCTGACAAACATCCAGTAGATATTAACTGTCCGCCTGAGCTGCCACATCCAAACGAACACCACAAAGACCAGTATGGTAGTAGTGTCAGTGAATTGTCAAAGCCAGAATTTTGAAGTAATTCAGTGGAATTATTACTGATGTCAACAACTGAGACACTATCCAAATAAAAGATACGATTGGTGTTAGTGGTTTTGAAAACTAATGTGGGTGTCGCCTTATTTGCTGTATAACTGTATTGATATCGTATCCAAGAAGGAAATGTACCGCTATATGATTGTAAAATTACAAGTCCCGGTGGCGGGCACGACGTCGCTATTATGTATACACACAGAAAAGATTAAATATATACAAAATGCACATGACTCACTTGTCTGTGTTGACAGAGTTGTAGTTGCCGTTGCTGCTGAAAAAAACAAGCATGACTCCTCTGTATGTTCTGAAAAAATATAGGCGAATAATAGGAAACAGATTTTGTTTATATTAATGTCACGCCATTACTATCTCCTAATTGCTGGTATATCGCTCGATTCCTGTTTCAATAAAATAAGGGACGGTCTCAAAGAATAGTTCAACAATTAATAACTTACTTGAGTAGAATAATGCAATCCTGTTCTTCTGTAGTCAAGCAATGGAAGAATGCAATAGATTCTCACATTTCCCTCTTTATCGCAACAATTATAATGTCAGTCACTTCGGCAGTAGCTTCCCAAATCAAACGATGTGGACATGGTGCAAAGAGGAGTAACTCATAGAAATCGTACAATAATCGAGCCCATACGCTATGTCATCTCACACAATTCATCTGATCTAGAATATTGCTCGATAGCTCGAAGAAAGTGGTACAAATTGTGTAATTGATAAACCCTCGACTAGCTGAAGTAGTTGTCAAATGGAAACCAATCGTTGAGAGGTTGGTACGCCTGAGGCGTAAGCTCGAGAATAAAACGCTGGCTCTAATGCATGTGTATAAATTAAACACTGAGTCAGAATACATCCCTTTTCTAGAAGAATCCCTCAGTATGGTGGAAAACATCTCGATGACAGATTCTATAACGCTGATCGACGACTTTAGTGCTCACGTTAGGAATAGCTCACAGACGTCGAATGGTATTATTGAGAAGAATAGCAATAGCGATCGCAACGTACAGGGCAAGCTTCGTATGTTAAAAGAGGAGCAGGACTGTCTACTGGCCATGGCGTGGTCGTTTTCATATTGTGACTGGCTTCGCTGAACCAAATGTAAATAATCAAACAAAAGATGATGAATAGTGCACAATAGAAAACCTTGACTGGCAAGGCTGTTTGATGCAGTTTCTGCAGACACAATCAATGAAACATTCTTGTCCATATTTCCAGAGGAAGCTGGTGTTGAAACTGAGTGGTTGGCGTTTCGTAAAGTGGTGCATGAGACTGCAATAGAACTTTATCGAGTGAACCGTATAAGATCACCAATCAGTCGAAAGAGGATGATTTGGTGGAATAACGAAGTCTGCACTGTCATTGCTGAAAAGAAAGATACCTACAGGATCTGAATAGAACGGCAAACAGCAGAAAATCGACAATAAGACCTCCACACACAAGATAGAGCGACAGAACTTGGTGCTAAAACAAAAGCAATTTCTCAAGAGAACTTTAGACATCGACTAGAGTTCGGCTATCATTTGGGAGGCAAAATATTATCGTAGAGCTCTATAATCCGACTTCTGGTAAACGGAGGACATAAAGTCAGAATGGGGTGGGACTAGCGGCATCTTAACAGATGAGGTCAAGGTAAATATCAGAGCACTAAAATCTTGTAAGGCTGCTGGTATTGATGAAATTAAGATGGATATGCTTAAGTCGCTAAGTCGTCACGGCATTTTTTTAATACATTCGAGTATGGCGCATAGCCTGGATAAAATGAAGTGCTCCAACTGTACCCAAGTAGACCTAAAAAAGCTAACGATGGACGCGACGAGTGGTCGAATCTTGAAAATATATTTTTTTTTCCCATTCTGTTCGAATTTCGAGCCCCTCGGAAACATTGTCTCATCGCATACTCATTTTCGACTCCACGGGCACATTTCGACTGCTCGAAACCCATCGAAATTCTGACTACTTGAAGAGAGGAGACCCATCGGCAAGATACTTTCGATTGCTCGATATGATGTTGATCACTCGAAGCTTATCGGAATATGGAGTGCTCGGTGAGAGCAAACTTATCAATAAAATAGTTTCGATCGTTCATTTTAATTTTGGTCGGTGAAAACTGCTTCGAAATTCAATTTTTGAGTAGTCTTTCATTTTTATTCTAATATCATTAGAGAATTTTTGTTTGATATATGGCTTCACATAATTCTATGATTTTAACAGGATTATCCAACAAGTATAACTGGGATCATGAGAGAATATTTTCACATTCCTGAAGAAAAAAATACTCATAATGAATTTTAGTTTTTGAAGATCTCAGACATTTCGAGCTCTTGATATCACTCTAATTTTCGATGACTTGTTAGCAAAGAACTAGTCGATTGGGATTATTTTGAACACTCAGTTTGCTTCACAGTCCTCAAAATTATTGAAATAATTTGAAGATTCTAAACTTAAAGCTAGCAGAGAAGTGAGATTTATCGTTATTCTACGTTGTTCCAATATTTCTCTTATCATTTTATATATATATTCGACTTAATTACAATATATTGTAGTTTATTTTTAAGCATAGATTTGAGCGTCCTACTTAATGCAATGAAATCTATAATAGATAGAACTGTTTTTCTCAATCATCGATAATTGCTATATTTATAAGAAATTTTTTGAAAAAAAAATGTTTAAATAAAAGAAATAAATAAATGCATATTATGAACATAAATAAAAAATAAATAAATGAACTTTATAAAAAGAAATTTAAAAAAAATGAATATTATTTTTAAAAGAAATGTTTTTAAATAATTATTTGAAAGAAAATTAAAAAAATGTCGAAGTTATACGTATTTGATGACGACATGTAGATTTATCTTAGGTTAAAACGTCATATTTAGTTCATCTCATCTATACAAGCTTCGTAATCGTAAGTACATATGTTCGAATCTTCTATTCTGCAAAAATATTCGATAGATATCGAGGGCTCAAGGAAGCAAAATTCTTTTAAAAGTATGTAAAAATTTCGAGTGCTCAGCATAGCGACCACTCGGAGCCCCGCGAATTGGGCCCATCGAAATTCATCGAAGATAGGTGCGCTGAGGCCATCGAATTTCTAGATCGATCCTTCGGATTGCCACTTTCCCATAGGTCGAGGGGTGTGCGATGGGTGAACAATTTTCAATTTTATTAATCCATCGGAAACCTCAGATCGACATATCGAAATACTCATCGAGCGGCAGCTTGAGTAGAGGCATCACTTTTTTAATTCTTTATCGAAAATTTTACGTAGGAATACTAGAGCGGATATGCCTGTAGCTGCAACAAATGAAGAATTTATGCCATATTTGTAGACTTGAAAAGGATCTATGATCACATTCCTCGAGACTTGCTATGAAGTATCTTATAGGAGTACGAGATCACTGGCTACCTTCTGGCAGCCGTTTTGTCTTTGTGAAATGACTGTTAGAGCCGTGTTCGGATCAGTGACAGCAAGTCAGGCTGGTTTTGGATACATGTTGGTCTCCGGCAAAATTATGCCTTGCCTTCACTCCTTCGCATCGTCTTTATGGGCAGAATTTCTTGGCGGAGCTCTACATCCAAATGTGGGGAGTTAGTGATATAAAAATGGAGTCTCTTGTCTTTGCAGGCGACATTGGTCGGTTGGCATGCTCTTGTGTCGAACTCCAATATGCTTTGGATTGACTAATCACTCAATATTTATTGGCTGGAATACCGATCAATACGGAGAAAATGGGAGTTATGGTTCTCTCGAGATTGTCAGAGCATCGTGTTCTAAATGTTAATGGAATTACATTAAATCAAGTGAAGAAATTAAAGAATCTTAGATCCGAATTCTCCAATGATGATGATGCTCACTTTACTATCAATGATGACAAAAAAGAAGTTAGTCTAAAAGTGAAGATACAAGTCGTCGAGATGCGATCTCTGCTTAAAGCAGGAAATTTGACACTTCTGAATAGAGTTTGCAGTTTAATGATACGAGAATCTCTTCAGACAGAATCACTACTACTCTACATCGAGAGATCACAACTGTATTGATTTGGACACGTACTAAGGACACCACATGCAAAGTTGGCATAATTATATCGCGCGCCTATGTCTAGAGCGATCGAGACTTGTCCACACGTACTCTCGTCATTTCCTCAAGAAAAAATAGCAATTCTTGACAACACTCTTAAAGAATCTGTCGAATGTCCAGAGCGAAAAGGCCTAATATTTCTACTAGGCATAGTAGCAGACAATGCACTTAACAAAAACCGAGAAAAATCAGATCCTGCAAATAATACATGAAAAACCCGAGGACGATTATTAATGTACAGGGGCAGAGTCGTACATGCGAAACCCGTGTTCGAGTCTTGCATTCAGTAAGATTGATGTAGAAGAAACATTCGTTAAAATGGGTTCGAGTGAGGAGGCACAGAAAGAAACGCAAACGATTATGGGAAATCCAGGGCTTGTATTATGTGAGAGTGCAAAATGTGACGTTTCCATTATTGCAAAATTTGGAACTTCATCCACCGACACTGCAAAAGGTGTTTCATTCTGTCTGCTCCTACGACTACAATCGTGCATATTTTCCTGCAAAAATGGTCGACAGTTTCTGACAGATCTAAGTAAATTGCGACCTCTCATGGTGATAAGTTGTTCGAAAACGATAAAACATGAATATAAATCAACGACACATTGATGTATAATAGGATCCACTTACATGTTGTAACCGTCGAAGTTGAAGTTGTTTCACTGCTTGTTGTGAGTAAAGTGGTCACTGTGCTTGAAGATAAGTTTGTGTTTGATATATCAGTACTTGTGTTGTCGATCATACCTATAGAATGGAAAAAGTTAGGCATACAAATATAAATGGATTTTTGTAGAAGAGAAAAAGTTGTCCTTTAAACATTTAACGCTCGGATAGGTTTTTTCATATTGCTAGATATCTGTCATGCTCAGAAAATTCTGAAAAAAAATCAGCTGTGCAAGTCTTTACTCAAAAAGAAAAAGATTTACAACAATGGTGAGCCTAATTCTCTTACATTCTTTTAGAAAAAAACTAGTCATCATACAGCGTTACTTATTCGTTTTAGTTCATTCTCGTGGTAAATCCTACATCATTGAGGATGACTACTCAATCAACAAAGCAACGAGATGCTTGAAAATATTTGGTATAACCCGTTCTGTAGAACATTATACACTGATCATGTAGGTAAAAAGTTTTTTTTATCAGCACGAAAAAGTGACGATGTTGGATTCAACATACTAAAAATGTAGAATTGAGCGAGTACTCTAAAGATCACTATTATATTCTTGCCAAAGCCGGTGTTTTTCAGTATTTTGATCCTAATATCGTCGTTTTTCGATGAAAATCGAACGATCATTTTGACTAAAATGGTCGCCGTAAAGCGCTCTGCAGAACAGATGAGTGTCAGAAATTTTCATAGACCAGTTTTCTTCTTTAGTTGAATATTTATGAGAATAATGTGATGCTTTTAAAGAATAGTCTAGATCTTCCCAAATTTCACATTCAAATCTCATATTTTTCTGATCAAACATGTTTTCTAGTCGTTTTCCAGTCAGCTAGCACGACAAGAGTCAAAAAGAAACTGATCTCATTTAGGATTGACTCTAGTGATGCACGAAATCAGAGTAGATCAAAAAATAGAAATGTTTCTCAAAAAATAAAGGATGTTGATGCCTTCAGTATTTCACAAATGCTAAAAATAGTTGACAGTAGTATTTTTCTCAACATTATTTTTGCTTGTTGCAGCAATATTTTGAAGCTTTCGCGAACTTTTTTCTCTATCGTATTCTATAAGAGTTCGTTTCTCCGATCAATCATTGCTTCAGTTGTTCATTGTTCTAGCAATTTAATTTTTCTCTCCGTGAAGCAGCATTTGTTCTTTTCATTGCACAATTGATGAAAAAATCAAGACTCAATGCGATTCTCCTGCTACTCACCTCTACCTATCATTAGCGTTTACATGTGCTATTCTAGGTCTCTGACAGTATAAAGAACGCAAGATTTTATTGATAGACTAAAGACACATATTTACTTTCATTCGATTGTTCTCGCAAATAAAGTGTCAACAGCGCCGCCAGACCAACTCCTGCAAGTAATGCTCCGACAAGGGCCATCATAAGAAAGATTCTACATCCAGAGCAACAACTAAAGTCAAAGTATAAAAGAATATGAAGACAAATAGAAAAAGAGAAAACTATATTACCTGTAAAACCCTCTTTTTTTGTCGATTTCTCGCTCATTTTCTTTTTCATCAGTCTTCTTTGCTGATGAAATTATACTTTCGTCCCAGACACTAAGTTTCGATGTCATGATTTGAAATAAGAATCAAGTTCGATATTTTGAATTCTACAATTCAACGAATTGTTAAATTTTGAAGATTAGACAGAAAATAAATTTAGTAAAATTTTACAAAGTGAATGTATAACAAATGAATTACAATTGTTTCTCCTTCTACATACAACATACACTGCACTACGTAACTGGATTTTTTTTATTTGCACACAAAACCATTGAAATTTCTTATCATGAACTGATTCGATTCATGGTTTCATTAATCAAAAACGAATGAAAAGGCAGATAATCACACAGTATTCTACGCAACGAGTTTTTTCAATTCGTTGAGTCACTGAATCTCTAGTGAAAATCGCATCACAGCGAGATATCATAGCTGGACGAATGAATTCAGTAGATGTCACCTATACAAATCAATAGAGCGTGATGGTATGAGTGCAGGTGCCGAGTGCGTAGACCGGTCTGAGTTCTCGAAAAAAAGATGCAGAAACACGCTTAAATCGATATCCTATTCTTCTATTGTTAATAAATGGAGAAGATAAATGATTTTTACAATGTAGTTGGTTAATTGTGAAAGCCACTCTAAGTACATTCCACTACGACGACTTTTTTTTCATTATTACTACTGGACGTCATGCCCCAGACACGGCTTGGCAACAGGAGCCATGAAATAATTTATTTGATTCAAATAAGTGAGAGAACAAGCTACTTGTCGATCCTGATTATGTCCGTAATGAAGAAAAACAATATGTGGGTTTCAATGAGTTGTTCTGCAGTTTGTTCACAGTGAAAGTAAACTTAGTTGCTGTTGAAATGTAAGGATATTGTAAGTTATCTTTTCAATTTGTCTTATTCTAGCATGAAATTAAAAATTATATTTAATCAAAACTGTTTTGATGCTTGAAATACATGAAATCATATCAGACTTTTCTTTCTCAATCAACTGTGTATTGATCAATATTTTATTCTGACAACTATCAGATATTCGAGACCACCAAAGAATCAAGTAAGGATGTGAGATGTGGATGTGGGTGTGGGTAGGCATGATTGGAGAAAGGATCAACACCCACACTCACCCATATCCACGTTCACACCCACACACTGTCTTCTTCTATTTTCGTATGAATGAACATGGTGATCGACGGCAATGGAAAAAATATAAATGTTGAGAAAACAACAGCATCTATTTACAATAATATTAGACGATTCATCAATAGCACTTTTTTTCTTTTACATCGCGGTCAAGCATTCTGTTTTCCATTGGTGAAAATGAATAAAGGAAATAATGAATATATATATATGTATATAAATGTTTTCAAAAGATTGACAGTCATAATCAAACATAAATCAGTCTGACATTAATTTTCTTGATCTACCCAATGAAATGTTGCTGATCATCTTGAAGAAACTCGACAATATTGATGTTCTCTATTTGTTATTTGGAATAAATAATAAACGACTTCACATGTTAGTACAAGATTGTATATTTACTAACAATCTTAATTTTGTAATAACATCATCAATTATTGATGAGAAATTTGATCGATTTTGTACTTCTATACTACCCCGAAGCCATCGCTGTGTCAAAAAACTCGTTCTTGAAACAACATCTATGGAACGTATTCTTCTTGCCGGTGATTATCCAAATCTGACTTATCTGGAACTCTTCAATTTCAAACAAGAGTAAGTTTTTCGTTATTTTACAGATAAGCACTTAACATGCTCTAGAGCAATCAAAATACGAAAGCATTTAACCCTTTACCTTCTGGTGTATCAATTTTGACCTATTTATAAAACGATCGCAGAAAATCAAGGAAGCGTGAGATTCAAAAACCTCCGGGATATTATTTGTAGGGAACTCTACAAGCATTGATTGTTAAAAAAATATTTTTGTTTCATTATTCTATCGCCAAGATATGCGACTTACAAATCGATATTCTTCAAAAATTAAAAAAAAAAGAAATTTTAAAAACAAAGTATTTTTTTTCACTCATAGCCCATAGAGATTTCCGGGGTACGTTATGTGATCTATATGAACTAAAATGTCTACTATTGAACTAAATGCATTTCAAAAACTTTCCAATACCTTGGCAGATAAGAAACGGTAAGACACAAAATAGGTACTGGAACAACTATTGAGCAGAAAGAGCAGGACGATGTATATTATCAATATATTGTTTCTAAAACTTATTATAGTAGAAGTTGAAAAAAAAATATTTATCATCGATTTAATCTCTTCATTGATGATATAATGACTTAAAGAAAAATATGTATTTTTAAAAGATCATGTTATTTCTTTTGTTTTTACTTAGATAACTCGGCGTTTCGACATATTTTTAAACACCAGATAAGAGATCTTATTCCTCACAATAGTGATGAATATACCACTGAAACAACGTTGCAGACTTATATCACAGACGTGTATGTACAAATCTTAGATCTCTTCAAAAATCTGAAGCATTTGACAATCGTTCCAAACTCCGTGGAAGAGTATCCACCTTTGCAATTTATTATTTACTATCAAACTCTTATTTCTCTTCGAGTCTTACTGCATTATGTATAAAAATGGTTGGTATTAATGATTGTCTTTCTATACTTGATGGTCGTCTCAAACAATTAACCACGTTCATCATTCAAATTAACTGTACCAGTGATTCATCATTAATTTCTTGCAATATGGTAAGTTAGTGCCATTTTATTATTATTTCAAGGTGAAAAAGAATATCAATGAGCAAAAGTAGTTAATTTTCATGTTAGTACAACATATGATTACTGCAATACTGAATAGAGTATGATACTGTTGATCATTAAGAAACTATTCGAAATAGATAGTTGTATTTGTTTTCCTATTGCTCTAAATTTTTTAAATTTACTTCTTA
Source organism: Rotaria sordida (assembly GCA_905250125.1). NCBI lineage: Eukaryota > Metazoa > Rotifera > Eurotatoria > Philodinida > Philodinidae > Rotaria > Rotaria sordida. The sequence continues at coordinate 16,889 of CAJNOL010001608.1, read as the reverse complement.
ATCACTTACTGGAATTGGGTAATCAAACAATTGGAAAATGAGTTTCTTGATTGTCTCAACAAACAATAGAATAAATTAATATCTATAGTATTTTCTTAAGAATTAACTTTGGAGTTTTTCGAAATATTTGAGGAACAAAATAAATGACTGAGTTGCATTCGAATAATTTACATAAACTAATAAATATATTTCGAGTAAAGAAAGCTAGTAACTTTCTCTAAATTACCAAGTAAAACATGTAGAGTTGTTCATTTTTGTCGAGTCATTTTCCGCTCGTTCGCAATAGTTCTGACATAATGACAACTTTAAGAGAACAAAGAATGTCATAGAGGACTTATCAGATGCAAAAATACTTAGGAATATACATAAAATGATGAACGAGATTGACAAAAGAAATTACAGTACTTTAGGCCTTATCGATGGAAATATTTATTAAATAGAAATGCTTGTGTTAATTGGAATTGTGGTTGTATTCTATACGTTAGAACTATTTCGTGTAACGATATTAGTGATAATTCATGCACGTTTCGAAACCTTTTCAAGTCTTATTCAATTCCGAAGTTGATCGTTTTCTTTTTAAGTTAGGCTTTAAACATCTACTATTTTCAATGCGAAGAAAATTTAGAAATATCGACCATTACTTTTAAGACATCATTATAACATATTATATATCTCATCAAATATAAGAAATATTGAAAAAAAGAATCGTAAATCAGTAGATCTTTTTCAATCAATTGCCTAGGTAAACTTATTATCTTAGTTGAAGTTGGAAAATTGTATTCCAAAGATGTCTTATATTTTATAGGATGAACGACATAATTTGAAATATTTCTCGTTAACATGTTATGAGTATATTTATAATTATGACGATGTAGTTGTGCCACTTCTTCGTCGTATGACACATCTGGAAAAGTTAACTTTATATCTTCGTGTTCGTAATCGAAGTTCGTTCATCAATGGTACACATCTTCATAATGAAGTTCTTGTTCATATGCCTCAACTTCATACATTCGTCTTTTACATTAGCACAGAAAATGACATTAATGAATCAGTTCATCGTATATCTAATAATGATATTCAGCAAACGTTTACACATACAAAACATGCACGAACGGGTTGTATGGTCAAATATCTCAACACGTTTAAAGCCATATGTCATGTTTTCTTGCTTCCATTTCCATTTACTCATCTGAAAATGATCACAAATCAGTTTCCAACTATTATTTTTGATTATGTAACTCACTTGCATGTCCTTGATGTAGTTTCATTGAAGCATGAATTCTTCATTCGAATTAGTCGAGCTTTTCCAATGCTTAAATATTTCTCTCTGGTGAATATTATGTTACAGTCATGAGATGTTAATGAATGGAAATACGATAATAATTCAACATTTTCAGTTGTTGAATATTCTCATCTTATATCACTTGACATCATGCGTGTGTATCTAGATTATATTGCACAATTTCTGCTCGAAACAAAGGCGCATTTGCCTCGTCTAACTGAATTAAAAGTCAGTTATGACCAATTAAAAATGGTAACAATGAACTTTACAAGAGATACCACGCGGCGTAATTGTTCGAAAGTGAAACAATTACTTGTTGAAGAGTCAACGGCATTTTCAAAAGATGTTTATCAATATTTTCCTTCATTGTAAATTGAATTCTATGTTATTAACATGAATAAAAATAAATGTTATAAAAATCTTTATGTTATGTTAATAAAATAAAAAATATTAGTTGTTTATGATTGGGTATTGAGTTTTAACAGATATGTCCATTGGAAAATTATTCTTATTATTTTATTGATTTGTATTTATAAGTGAAACTATGTAGTTTAATGACAATTTCTGACAGTAGGAGTTTCAAGAAAAAACTATTAAAACAGGTCTGTGGGAACTATTGAAATTTAATACAGAAAAACATCAGAATATCATCTAACTATAGTCCATCCAAAAAGTCCGTGTGTGTGACTATTTGTTGAATAACTCGAGAACAAAAAGAGATATAAATCTGTGATTTTTACTATTGCATAGGGTTTGAGTACTCTATCGATCTCTACTAATAGAAGATGAAAAACATCGACTTTTAAGGTAATGTTCATTATCGATCTTTGAAAGATGTGAACGTGGTTATCGTAAGTGTTATAGTGACTAATCAGTTCTAAATATGTAAAAGATAGTCCACAGAATCCTCTATGAAATGACGAAAATCCGACCTCTCTAGTTATTGTAATTCAAAAATATCACACATTTTCCTGGAGTCTATACTAGTCCATACGTTCGATTACGATCACACTGTGATCCGTAATTACGGACACCTGTGATGCAGTTGTTGAAAATATGGCGACACGGAAATGCTTTTTCTTAATAGGATGGACTGCAAATATGTATAGTAAAGCTCGTTGTTGGTTATTGTTTACATTGTGGGAGTGGTTGTTTTTGGTCTCGAACAACTTTTATAATTGAAGATGACGAGCTAGACTATGTAGAAAGAGTCTGGACTTAAAATATGTGACTAAAATGAAGAAAAAAACCAAAAAGTGTAATTTTATGATCAACATATTACAGAATATCACTGATTGATATAAACAAACATATAATTCTTATATACTATAACAGGATATAAGAATTATATGTTTGTTTATATCAATCAGTGATACTCTATAATATGTTGATCGTAAAATTACATTTTTTGAATACCCAAAGTATTTTTTTGTTTTGTTTTAATCACATAGTTTGAATCCATACTCTTTCTGCATAGTCTAGCTCGTCATCTTCAATTATAAAAGTTGTTCGAGACCAAAAACAACCATTCCTACAATGTAAACAATGATCAACAACGCAGCAGTGTTCAGACTTTCAAAGAAAAAGGAAATTTCGAAAGTTTGGAAAATTTCAAGCATTTGTGTGTCAAATTATTCCGTACTTCCAAAAACTATAGAATTTCAGAAATTTCTGAAATTCCTAAACTTTTCAATGTTTCTAAAAACTTTTAATTTCCACTGCTATATGACTATTGACCTGATGGAAATTTCATAAATATTGGTAATTTCCTTTTTCGGAAATCTGAACATACCTCAGAGATTTTCACTGCACATATTTTGTATAATAAAACCAAAGAACAGATGAGGGTTATATATTTTAGTCCTATAATAAGAACTATACTGAGAAGTTGTTTGTAGCTTTGCGCGTATATAGGCTTTAAAATATTCTTTCTCATTTTCATACCAGATTAACTTATGATTCAAGGTAAGAAAGAGTCACCTGATTGAAGATTTCAAATTGATTTGTTCAGGTCTTTCATGTAAAAAAACCTCTCAGCGAGGAAACAGATTGATCAGTTGTCAAAAGAGGAGTCAAAAATATCTTTAGATGAATAAAAAACACATCACAATATGAAACAAAAGGACTTATGTTTCAATACGACCTACCTGGCAGTAGAACTTTTGACAACTACAAACAAAAAAAAATGAAAGGTTTAATTTATCATGATCTATTCAAAAACAATAGGATTTGCATCATACAAAAACACATTTATTCTGTTTTAATCCTTGACTTATATTTTAATTAATGATTTATAAGACAAATCGAATGAAATCATACTATTATTTGACTATAATCGTTAGTTCCCGTTGCGACAATTCTTTTTTCTTACAGTCTCAGTCCCATGCATCTCTACCAGAGATGGGACCGATTCGGTTGGCAACTTTCAAACCGATATCGGTTTCGGTTCGGTTCGGAACTTTTCGAACAGATCTCGGTTTCTGTTCAGTTTATTTCTTAGTTAAATTGATACAGTTTAAGTCAATGTATTGACATGTAAAAATAAAGAAACTAGAACGAGAAAAGAGGTTCTTAGCAACATTAACAATATTGATACATTTTCTTGTCATTCTTCGTCTCAGAAAGAAGGAAGTAAACAAACAAATCATGTCTTTAGTTTAGAAAAACACATTTAGATACTTTTGTTTTGTGATAACTAAATAAATCAAATACATCACAATATGACTATTTCTCTCCTATTAAATATAGATGATGTTATTGAACTTGATTTTTCATCAAATTGTGAAAATGTTCAGTTAAATTCTTCATCTTCTGATTCATTTTTTTTCATCGAATCAGGTAGCAAGTGTGTCCGGTTTATTTTTCGATCTTTAGCTGCTGAAAAAATTAATTCGAACTTAAAACTTAATAAAAAAAATTGAATGATTGTTGATATGAAAGATAAAAAGTCCGATTGATGGGAATGTTTTGATATTCCTGCTCGAAAAATTGATGAAGAAAAAAGTGAATTATTTGAAAAATTTCTGTCGTGTAAGTATTGTTATTATTTAGTTTCAATTATTCCCTAAGTAGACTTTGAAAAAACAAATTTTTCGGTTTAGTTCAGTTCGGTTTGGGATGTGGTGGGTGCAAGGGGGAAAAAGCAGATTTCAAGATTTCAAGATTCCCAAAGATTCTCAAAGATTTCCAAAGATTTCTAAAGATTTCTAAAGATTTCAAAAGATTTCTAAAGATTTCTAAAGATTTCTAAAGATTTCCAAGGATTTCCAAAGATTTCTAAAGATTTCTAAAGATTTCTAGGGATTTCTAAACACGGTAATTAAAGTAAATATGCATGATCTAATAAATGTCTACTTGAGAACCAAGTCTGGCCTCATTGTACACGCATTGGGATGTGTTTTACTCTGTTCACTGGAGCGAAGACAAATGGAAAAAAACATATTGCAAGATTTTAAAAGTTTTTTGAAGATCTGCAACTATTTTAATTAAATAAAATCTGTATGCTCTAATAAATCTTGACCTGAGAACTAAGACGAGGCTTGTTTTATTCATTTTGCAATGTACATCATAAATATCAATTTCTCGCTTTCTTAGAAAAACTGCAAAGAACACATAAAAGTTCAATTTTCTCCTTCATCATCATGAACTAAGTAGAGTTCCTAATTTTGATCTTTTTTGAGAAAACCTTCAAGACCTTTCATGATGCTAGACATAACAGCTTTTTCTCCTTTTTTTTACCTTACGTCGGAGTGAATAAAAAAAATTAAACGTTTATGATTGTTTCTTTTCAGTATTTTAGAAATGAATCATCAACACATATATTATGATAAAATACGATTTCAAGAATAAAAATCAAAAAGTGAAAGTTAAATAATAATAAAAGAACAATAATGTGTTTATACAAAAATGTCATCATTTTTTTCAACAAAAAAAAGTTAAATTTTAGTTCTCTTAGTTTCATAAGAATTATCGACATAATTTTCTGCCAAACGTTTGTTATTTCTTTTTCCCTTTTTTGGTTTTGCTGTTGGTTTATTTGTTGAATCATTCAAAAAAGTAGCTACTGCTACTGTTTCTGTTAAAGGTTGTTGATATAGAGGTTGCGAAGACAAGAAAGGCAACCTTGCTGTAGTTGAAGTATTTGAATCGTCATTTATTTGTTCTTGTTGTTCATCATTAATTTTCAAACCTCTAAGTTTTCTCATTAATGTGCATTTTTGGTTATCTCTTAAATGACGATAATAATTTGATAAGAGGAACTTACTTTTATTTTTTGACAGAACTAACTTTTCATTGCACTTACATTGAATAAATACATCATTCATATTTAGTATAATCAAATCATAATGAACACCTTCTGTCAAGACAAAATCGTTATTATCAAAAAATTCAACATTTTCAATACTCCATTTTTCAATTGTATTTATTATGATCTGTTTTGGATCATCACTAGTTGTTGTTGTTGTTGTCAGAGGAGCAGAAAAATTAGTTGTAGGTGTAGAAAATGAGTTAGAATTGTTACTTGTATCAATAGTACTTGTACTTGTTAATGAAAGATCTGTAGTTATTGGTGAAAGAGAAAATCTGTGTTGTTGTTGCTGTTGTTTATGTTTTAATTCTTTTGCATATTCTTCATTTTTTTTTGTAAATAATTCACGTAAATATTCTATATTTGCTTTTAAACCAGGTCGAATCATAAATGTATTATTTCGTAATTCTATAGAACATCGTTTCTGTAAATCAATAAATTCATCGGCATCCCAGGTTAATATTTCAAATATATCAGATGTTAGAAGAAATGCACTGATGTTGTTAATACTTTGAGCCTTTAACAAGTCAACAATACCTTCACTTCCAGTAACTTGAATAATAATATCATAAAAGTGTTGATCGTGAAGTGAAAAAATATTTTTTGGTAATATTGATGTATCAACAGTAATTTTTAACATTGTTCACGAGAAAAAAATGTTTTCATCTAATACAAAATTTTGTTAGAATTGACAATCAACGTTCTTCTACTATAGCTATAGAGAGAATAGAGATATGAGAGAGAGAGAGAGAGAGAGAGAGAGAAAGAAAATAGAGAAAATAAAATGAGCGTGTTTTATATGACATGTCAAACGAGCCAAACGTGTTCTTTTTCTTTCCGTATCAACCAAAAGCACATATACGGTTAGCCTTTCTGTTTCAAAACGCGAGAAGAGAAAAGACAAAAATTTTGAAATTTCCCCAAATATTCAATCAGATTCATGTGACTAAAGAGAAAAAAAGTATGGTTGATTTTCTTTCTTGAAGATTTTTTTTTATGAACATATTTTACCTTTACAAGGATCTTCAAGAACGAAATATTGTGCACAAGTCTCTGAGTTCTAAGTGTTTCATATACACAAGAAACCATGAAAGCCTGTTCATTTGTGAGTTTAAATGCAGTAAATTCATTATCAAAATTAATTATACTTTTAGAAATCTTTGTAACTTTTTTTTCAATGTTTTGAGCAGTTTAATTCACAAACCATGTAGAGAAATCTCTTCCCTATCGATCGTCGAAATTAGCAAAAGATTAAATTTATTAACTATATATGTATTTAGATTATTAACATCTCATTCTAATGATGGTTAAAAATGGAGTGAAAATTTAATCTTTTGCATATATCTCATTAATATTTGATAAAGGAAAATAAAAGCAAAAGTTATATTATTAATCGCAGACGTTAGATTGAAAAAAATTTGTATTTATTGCTACACATCTGTTCATATACTAATGAAAATGACAAGTATTTTCCTGCTGAAAAATCCTCTGGTTTCATTTAGAATTTCATGCAGATTCAGAATGTGTTGTTCTTCTTGAAAAATGTGGTAAGCAAAGATGTAACTTTATCAATACTCGTACTTTCTTTTCAATAATATGTTTATCATAGCGAAAAATAGGAAGAGAAATATTTCATTCGTTTTGTTATTTTTTATGCCAAATATTTTTTTCTAAAGAATATTACTGAAACTTTTTTTTACCTTGAAAAAATTCGCTTCTATTGTATACACTAAATCCATGAAAGATTACACATTTACTGTATGTAGAATAAATACGTAAACCTTTTATAGACAGATTTTCTAGAAGACTCTTGAAAATCAACCTTTAGATATAAATATTTCGATATCTTAGAGAAGACCTTGATGTATGCAATCGTGAAGATGATTTCTTGAATAAAAAAAATAAAACGGCTATAAATATATTTTTCTTATCAAACCAATAATAGCTGAGTGTGAGCACTTACCCCTAGTTATATCATCAAGCTTATGCATTACCTGGATACGAGGTAAATGTGAAATACTGATGGAGGTCTCTGAAAAGTCATAACCACTGCATTCAAGTGACGAACTTTGAAAAACTAATTTCACAGATCGATAGAAAAAAAATATCTCTGCATGGTTAGTTAAGAAAACTTTTAAAAACATTGGAAAAAAAGTCATATAGATTTAAAAAGTAGAATTGGCTTAATAATGTATTTATCCCTTTGAGTTCTATATTCTATTTCATTTGATCTTTCCGAAGTCAAATTTTTCTTTTTTAATCAGTAAAGAATGATTACGGCTGATGGACATCAAGAGTTAGGTATAATACTGTTGAGAAGCGAGCTATTTAATTTGAAAAGGTCGTACGGAACTGAAATATTTACTACATGATGGTATCTGTCATGTTTCAAAAGCTTTCTTATACATTAAACAAGTTATTAACTTATATTGTATATACAGTTTCGCAAGAAATAGACTCTTTTTGTAGTGAAAATATCGCTTGCTTCAAAGCTATAGTAAAAATAAACTTATCATTGTAAAAGAGCTAGCTTTGATGTTCAAAAGATGATGAACCTAGAAGATAAGATTCAGAAAATAAAAATAACTAAGAGTTTGAGGTAATCTATCAAAACGAAGTAGTAAAAATTTGAATGTGAACCGGATCAGAGTCAGAGTACTTCGTGATATGTGATGAGAAAAAGTATTGATAGTTTTAACTATTCGCCTCTACAGAAAAAACACTGCAAAAAGAGATTGTTGCCGGTAATAATGGTAGTGTTGTAGGTGATATTATATTTTAAATGAAATACGGTTCTCTAGAAGACTAAGGTTCGAAATAATCTTCATATTACGACAGAGATGCCTAAGCAACCCTTAAATATGGATTCAAAACATGTTAGTTTTGCTTTTTTGGTTTTCAAATCTGATAATAGTTCTGTGAGGAAGAATTTCGAAGACCTAAAAGACGTCCAATGTCAGAGAAAAACTCGATAATTTACAAATGAATGGCTCAGTTACAAAATGAAAATAGTTAATAAAATGTTTGCTAAAATCGTTTCTGAGATTTTTTTCTCTCAGCTTTATTTGCATTATGTCTTCCTGCTGTAGACGAAGTTTGCTTACTTCGTGTTTCACACTTTGTCTCTAACAATTTTTGTGTTCACAACTTCTTTATTTTATAGATATACTAAATCTCTTTTGATTAATTCAGATATACATTTGCTTTTTCAATGCAACGTTTAATCTTAGCTAACACTTTAGTGTTGCCTTCTGATATATTTCTGTTAAAAAATGATAGTTTTTATTCTTACGTATCGGAAGCTGTAGGTGAAATTCCTGCATCCTACTTGAAATTTTTAAGTATTAATTCTGCAGATTGCTTGTTACGTATTGATGATATATTTGCATTTATTTCAATTGATTCTCCAGAATTCAATGATTTGAGAAGCAAACTAGCATTTCAATTGAACAATGGAACTTTCGTCGTCAGACCTGGATTTAAACACATTTTAAATAATTTTATTCAAATTCTTCGTGACAAACAGAAAAACGATAGTAGTAGAACTAATGACGAACAACAAAAAGAAGAAATATTTAAAATAGTTCAAAAGCATTCACTGCTTCGTTCATTAATATCTTTCTATCAAGTTAATAATACTAATGATTTTACTATATCATTTTTATGTTGTCTTATTGAAAATACAATCGATAATCTTATGAGATCCAAGAATCATTATCATTATGCAAAACCAATCATTGATTTTTCCATCTCACTCTACATTTTGGGAGGACGAACCACCTATGAATTCGTACGAAGTAATCTTATATGTGCTCTACCAAGTATAACAACAATAAATCAGTTGATATCTACCGAATTGTCCTCTTTCAAAGAATCAGAATTTCGATTTGAATCACTAAGTGAAACTTTTAATTCCCGTCAAATTACTCACGTTTTTGCATCCGAAGATTGTACAGGCGTCGTCAAAGCAATCAAATACGATGTTCAAACAGATTGTTTTATTGGTTTTGTTAGCCCACTTCAAGAAGGAGTACCTCGTAAAACCTATTTCCAAACTGATTCTTTCGCAAAATTGAAAGAGTGGTTCAATAACACCAAGAAAGCAAACTTGCTCAATGTACACATGATCCAACCAATCACTCAAAATATTCAATTTGGTTCAGCTGAAATTTTGGCGGCGTATGGTGTAGCCGATTCTTATACTTCAACTGATATTTTGAAACGTTAGTTATATATATATCATAAATTTAAGCAACGAAATATTAGAATAATTGGATTTAGTACAGGTATGTTTTGAAACGAAGTCTTACTTACAGGTACAGAATCTTCTAGTCGAGAGGCCTTCGAGGGAGCTTTCTTAGGTACTACCTCGGTTTTCCACGAATCTTTGCCTATACATACTAGATGATGCCCTAAGAAAAGCTCTGTAGAAATTCATATGTACTTTGAAATTTGACTAAGCTATGGAATGTTTAATATGCCAATTTTCTAGAGGTACTTTCAAGATTTCAGCTTTTGGAAGAAATGGAGTCTGTGAAATTCAACTTAAAACTTCGAATATTTAGAAACCTTAGTAATACGAGATGTCATGGGAAATTCAGAGCTACTGAGCAAACTGCATTCAAGATAAATAGATTTCAAAAAAGTTTCCCATTGCATGTACAACCGATGGAAAAGTGTCAATATTCTGAAACTTTCATACCTCGCAAAGAGTATGATCAAAATTTCAGGACTTTTTTTAATGAAAACCAATATAGTTAAGGTGTATAAATGCGTACAGTTTTAAATCAAAGTTCGAAGACCTGATTTTTCCTCAAACCTGAAATTTTTTAGGACTGTTGAGAAAATAAGCATATTGAAAACTTGGCAGCTTAGTCATATCCCAATATACATCCAAATGCTTTTAGGACTTTACTAGGGTATCATGTAGTACTTATGAATAAGACTCATTGAAATTAGAGCAAAGACGCAGCTGAAGAGGTTCTTTCGTGGGCCTTTTTCGAACACTACTACTAGAGAATCAATGGAGAAGGTCTCCTGAAAAGATTCAATATGTAATTTCTTTCCTATGGAATCACTTAATCAATGCTATGTGAAATATGTTGAAAAGAAAGAAACTTTTGAAAAAATGCAAAATGAAGTGTTGTGGTTTCTCATTCCTAATTTTAAAATATAAACAATTAAATCCTTATCTCTTTAGTTGATTGCAAAATTTCTGAAGAAGATTGAAAATATTTTTTCTGAAATTTTGCAGATATTAGATCTTTATTTGCTTCAATACTCTGCTCACACTTCTGGCAAAACAGTAAACTTGGAAATTTTTTTTCTTCTGTTCCAGATTGTGATGGAAAGTATCTTCGATCTATGAAACTTCTATTAGAATTTTTTGCAACACTTCCGAACATCAACTTGACTAATGATGATAAATGTTTTCAAATTGATATACCAGATGAATGGAATTGGTTTTTTCTACGACGAAAACAATTGTTACTCTTTTTTCAAGATGCTACTCATCTAGCCACGAAATGGCGAAATCGACTTCTGTCGGATATCGCCGATCTTACTGTCGGGAATAAAAAAGCAAACATGTTTCATCTCGAACACATAGTCAAAACTTATAATAGTAAATTTGATCATGCATTAGTTATGTCTGATTTAAATCCTTCTGATCGTCAAAATTACAGATCATGTGAAAAGATCAGTAGAGATGAAATTTTAGCAATTTTAGAATCAGATGATGATACTTATGCTACATTTCTTTACATTAAATTACTTCGTTACATAATTGATGCATTTATAAACAAAGCTACTTCGATTCAAGATCGTCTCTATTTCGCTTGGACAATAGTCTTCGTCTGTCGTTTATGGAGAACATGGTTGAATTTAGAATTCAAATCATCAACTCAGAAAAGTAGAGACAATTATTTCATCACAAGGCCTGCATATTATTCAGTCGAAATCAATGCACATATTCTTCTTTATTTAATATTATTAGTTCATGAAGGCAGCTTACCATTAGAATCATTACAAATTCCATTGTTTAGCAATCAATCGTGTGAAAGTATTTTTAGAAGTTCCAGATCTTTAACTGGAACACAGTCAACAATGGTCAATTTCACTGTGAAGGGTAAATTTTCTAAGAAAATACCATCAATACGATAAAATAATATAAAACTCTGTCATTTTTGGAGTTTTAGTCGACGGAAACACTTGCACCGTGAGAAAAAGGCTTCTCTCATTTCTGATTGAATATTCAAAGTTCATTTTTAGGACTGTTTATTTGACAAAGATTAGAATCAGAAAAAAAGAACGTTCCTGATTTAATTTCATTAAATTTTAAGGCTCTAATTTATAATTGACTAAATTTATCATTATTTGTATGGGATGGAGTCAAATATGTCTTTTGAAGGTGAAGGATAATACTTCAACGACTCTATTCATTAAGAAAGCTCTTATAAAGAATTCACTTTAGAAAATACCGTCAGTATTGATTAGTGGTACTCTTACTGAAACTTGGGTACCACCTTAGTACGGAGTTTCTGTACTTATCATGCATTACTGGATGTTTCTTGAGTACGCGTATGTAGCTTTTATGCATTCTAGTGATATACGAAAAATATTTATGAACCAATATTTCATCCATCCTTATTGTATTGCATTTGTTTCATTCAAATATAAATTTAATTGCAAAAAATGAAGACGTAAATAATAAATGCGTGAGAGAGAATAATAAATAATAGAACTAAAGCTATCATATTATCTTCACATGTGTTTGAAGCAAATAATAGAGGTACAGAAATTCTAATCGTTACAGAAGGGTATGAAGTATTCCCCTTTAAGATAAAATTCTATTTGTTAAAAATATCATAAATAAGATAAATTTTCGAAAACAAGAAAATTTATTTTTAATAAGATGTACAATAAACAAAGAATTGTAAAGCTGCATAATCACTTATTCCACATTATTAACAATCATTTGTATCCAACAATTCCGTGACTCTTTTGTATAATTTTGATAAGAAAATTTCTTTTTTTTTTTATGATTTTACCTTTTCGTTAATATTCAAAAAAAATAAATGAAGCTGTATTTTTATGATCCAAAACAAAGAGAGCTAAAAATTTCTTCATCAAAGATAAAGACTTAATCTTCATCTCATGAAGTCAGACTACAATAAATGAGAAGAAAAGTCAAAAATAAAAGTATTCTCAGCAACACAGATTTTAAAGTGCGAATAGATTTAGTATCAATTATTACATAAAAAATGCAAGTACAATTTTTTTTTCATTAATCATTAATAGTAATCTCTAAATAACTTATGAAGAAAAGCAACAAAGATAAAATTATTTATTTGCATTTGTATCCAGGTGTCTTTAAGATAATAAATTGGAACCGGCTTGTAACATGTATTGTGAGTTCATTTTGTGCCATGTTATTTTAAGAATCATTTTAAAAATTTATATTAATGAAAAATTTTTTATATAAATTTAGAAAATTAAATTTGAATAGATCTCTATTAATACATAAACAGATATTAAAACCCACTTGATACTTAAAAGGTTTAAAATGAAAAGTCGCTTTACTTTTTTCAATCAATTACTATTCGACTAAATTGTATAAATGATTTATCAGCAAATAATAAAGGACAAACTAAATAAGCTGTTAAAATAGTTTCTTTCAATTTTCTGTTATATCATATCTACTTTACTTACTACATGATCTCAGTCTATTTGTGTAAATGAAAATGCATGTTTTCTTGAATATGCTACCAAACAACGAATGCAAATACTACAGTTGTGTGTTCACATCACTTTCTAGAACTAAATTTGTACAGGAAACCTCATATGAGTATTCGTCAAAGTCCATGAAAAGTATTCATGTATATAAAAAATGTTGGATGGCTTCAACTAGTAATTTGAGTACTGGTATTAGGACATCATGCTCACTTGATGAGTATCTTCACCAGGATATTCTATATTTTTTGACATATATGGCTAGGCAGACAACTTTCCTTTATAGTCCAAGTGTTATTTTCTTCAAATTTCTCTCCTTTAGATTTCTTGCATCGAGCAGAAAAATTAACAATATTACAAAATATCAAAGCTCTTGAAGATCAAACTCAACACTATCAACTACAATTCCCTAAACATCACAAGCATAAAAAAAACAATGAAAAGATTGTAGTATTTAATCAGAGTCTTAATGTAACTGAAATTGAAACAATAGTCTTACAAGCTTTTGCACATGCAAAAGAACTTGTATCTAAATTGGATATAAATATATTATTAGAAGAATATAATCTATTGGAATTAGAAGCATTAAGTGTTGAAACATACAATAGCTTGAAGAAGTCAAATCGAGTTATCGACTCAGCAACATCGAACACGTTCACAGATTCTGATTCAGATAATGACGATAATGATAACTTTAATAATAATGATGATAATGATGACTTTAATAGTATTGACGATAATGATGATTTTAATAATAATGATGATAATGATGACTTTAATAGTATTGATGATAATGATGAAAATCAGTATGGAATTTCAATGATAAATGATGATGATGATATACCAGATAACATTCTGCAATCAAATAGAACCGATTTTTCTGGTATGCGAGTATTTGATTCAATTGATCAAGCACAAAAAAACTCATATTTTAATGTTGAAATTAATGGCAAAAAAAAATTTCTACATAAACAAACAGCATGTTGGTATTTGACGGAAGGAAAAGGTCATTTATCTAGCGACCGTCTGTCGCGTGTGAAACAAATGAGTAGATAAAACTTTTAAAAGCATTTTTTTGTACATTTGTATTTTTGTATAAATTTTGTTCATCTATGGTTCAGTCCAGTTCCCATCCATTGTTTCATGTAGCAAAAAGTTAGATGATTCATGTGAAACAAATTTTTATAAAACATATTTTTCAAAATAAGAGAAAAGATGTGAGCAATTGAGAATGTTTTATTGGTCAGAATACGTTATCATATATCATCCGCGAATTTGATTGTCATATAATCACATTTTTTCTTGTATCAACTATTGAATAGGTTCATTAACAATGAAACAATAATATATTTCATTTGATTCAACGCGCATAAGTATAGCATGTTGCTTAGTAAACCAAGATAAACCTTTTTTTTGGACATTAGCTACTTTATCAGAACTTTTGAGTCATGAGTGAAATTATTGCCGTCAAGAACCGACTTTTATTGAAGAGAGTTTTATTATTCTCGAATAATAAGCGACCTCATTTGATTTTTTTTTATCGCTTCCCAAACGCACCCTCTAATTTTCGAAAATTTGAATATGCCATGTTAGAAAACACCAATAAACATAACTAGAACTATTAACGAATTTAAGTTTATTAACAAGTATTTTGACAAAAAAATATGTTGCATTATCATCATTGTGACCATTGGTTTAACGAAAAACAGTCGATTGACTTTTCTTGATCAATTGACTAGCTCACAACAGGATACAGTATATAAGTATAATACGACAAGTTTGTGTGCACTCATGTGTACTAAAATTTTTCGATTTTAGCGTTTGAAGTAATTTCAAAATCTGCATGAATCACGATGCTCGAATTTATCTACTAATGTCTAACGACTCTATCACTGCCTACGCAAAGCTAAAAAAGCAGATTTCTAAAAATTTTTAAAGATTTCCAAAGGTTTCCAAAGATTTCTAAAGATTTCCAAAGATTTCTAAAGATTTCCAAAGATTTCTAAAGATTTCTAGAGATTTCCACAGATTTTACGGGCTAAAATCTGCTTTTTCCCCCTTGGGTGGGTGCGGGTATCGGTGTGGGAGTGGGTGTGGGGGTGTGGATGGGTGTAGGTATGGCTATAGGTATGAGTCTAGTTTTCCCACTCATCAACACCCACATCCACACTCACACTCACACCCACGCCGCCCATACCCACACCCCTTCATTAAATTGATATGGCTTATTATTTAATAAGAGATACAGTCTTTCAAAACTGTTGTTTCTGAACATTTACAAAATAATGAAAATTTCCATAAAAATAAAAATTTTATTAAATAAATTAAAGATAAATGCTTTCCCACTGTTTCTCTATAACGAAAGTAAATTTTATCTCAATATATTAAGCGAGATAATTTTAATTTTTCAATTAGGGTGTGGGTGTTAGTGTTGAGGAGTGTGTGCAAGAAAAGAAGACTCACACCTGCAGCCCACCCGTATCCAGAGGATAGCTTCTTTTAACTTCCTATGTTATCCAATGGATAATCTAAAGCGAATTATGGTCAGTTTTATTTCAAACCATGATACAGTCATAGACATAAAAATAAACAATATTTCGAGTACAAGAAAGATATCCTCACTCACAGATTCTCATAACATCCATTCTTTTATTCCTTTTTCATGTGTTTTAAACATTTTTATGTATATAGTGTCGATTTTTTAGAAAAGTAATTATATATTTTGAGAGTCCTAGAAATACTTTATCACTCTATATATTCAGATTTTGGCTTGAACTTCTTTGATGAGAGGTACTTCGAATATTGTCAATGTGGTGAAAGTGTCTTCATTGTACTCGAAATATTGTTCAGCAAGTAAATTCAAGTCAAGACTTAAATACATAGGATGACAGAGAATTTTGAGCGCTACCAGAAAATATAATTACTTTTCTTAAAATGTCATTTTATATTGGCGATATAATTCTACTGATCTAAACGATCAGATCGTATGTTCTAATCTAATATTTAATTGTTTAGTCGTATCATCCTCGTGCCGTTGGTGTACCTAATTCCGAAGATGATTACATCGTCATTAATGACGATGACAAGCAAAATGGAAGTTGATACAAATATCGAAAATACAAACAATTCTCAAACAAATACCAACAACAACAACAATGATTGGAAATCTCGACGAGTTGCATCATACATATCTCGTAAATGGTGATATTATTGATAAAAATGTTGATCGTCAAATTGATAGTTCTACTATTCTTTCAAATAATAATAGTAATTCAAATCAAGGTACTGAAAATGTTGAATCTGCACATATGGATTCAAATGACTTTGATACTTGGCTTGCTGATTGTATGTTTCAAAATACTCATAAACCCTTTGCTTATCTTGATTTAATTGGTGTTGATATGAATGATATTTTTGGTTCATGGGATGAACCCATGGACGTTGATTTTGATGCAAGGAAGAAACGGCGTGAGGGTATGGATGTGAATGTGTGGGTGTGGGTGTAGATCTGTTATTCATTCACACCCACACCCACCCACACCCACCCACACCCACACCCACCCACAC
>CAJNOL010001607.1:15913-59150 GCA_905250125.1 Rotaria sordida | reverse complement strand
ATGGACCATACTGTGTCAAAACTCGTTAGGTTGTATCTACCCTTGTCGATCCTGGCTCATACTCTCGCTCGCGCCCTAGATCACTACTGCGCATTCTTGGTTCATAATGGTTGTTTGCACTTAATCCTCCTGACTCATATCTACTCATGAAGCTCGTGCTTAGCGCACTGACAAATTCGCGCATATAAAATAGTTGAAAGTTTATCTTGCATACGATGAATTGCCGTGTGAAGAAATGCCTTACAATGAATTGATTAGCCAGTCAATAGGCTTGGCAGATCTTGCTTTAGTCAATTGTTCTCAGCTGTTGAGGATCGAACTGTCTTTACGACTCTCTGCTCAAAGCCACACAAAAGTACACATATAAAGCCAAGTTACAATAATTTCAACATACAACTACAGTTACTCTTTCCGGCTAGAATTACGCTATTGTCGTTAATGCATGATCACACCGTGGTAGTGATTTTTAGAAATTGGAAATGCTACTGTGCACCCTAGCTTAGTGATAAATAAATCGTTCTCTAAATGAAGCGATGGTAGAATTTCGATGGATTTAGGGAAAAGATATTATACACTCTTCCTCTCAATATAATCATGAATATGTGGGTGACCCTTGAATGTTAAGTTATTGAGAATATGGATGAGTAAGTAGATGCAGAAGAGGCCTTCATAACCACTCTCCATTTAAAGTTGGGTTTGTGAGTGTGAGTATGAAGTGAACTACATCCACAACTACTCTCACACCCATACCCTCAAATGTCCTGAAGCTGAGTTTCTCGATCAGTCAACATGGTAATACATGAAAAATATTGGTTTCACACTGTTGCATGAGACTGCATAGTACAATATATGGATGAAAATCGAAGGTATAGTGTTCTGAAATTTTTATTAGTCTACAATATCTGGGTCTAATACTTTCTATTCATGCCTAACCTGTGTCGGCCTTTCTGCTGACAAAATGTATTGGTGATCGTGCGTTGAGGAAAATAGTGTGCACAGAAAAACCTCTTCGTCATGTCAACCTGTTGCGTAATCGTGACTGTTCGTGAAATCAGCTCGAGAAGTCGACTCGCCTGCTGATGTCAGTGTTCGATTTTAGATTGATCGTTTTTTTTACAACTACTCCTCACAAGTCCATACCTGAGTGATGCAAGGAATGAGAATAAGCTTTGACCGATGATACACAATTGCGAGTGATTGTGAATACAGCAGTCCAGAATAATCAATATATCCCAAGCAAAAGTAGCAAATTACACAGTTGCAGTTTTTCGAAAATACTAAATCCCATAAGAGTTATATTTGCCGAAAATATTAAGTGTACACTTCTAACACAGATACACACAACATCAAACTGTAATCTGAATAATGAATATTTCATATCTCAATAACTTCATGTCCGATAAGACCCAATTTTTGACGATATCAGGTGTGTATTGTATGCAAGGGGGAAAAAGCTGATTCTGGAGGTCGGAATCAGTTGGAATCATTTGGAATCAATAGAATCAGTCGGAATCAATGGAATCACTCGGAATCAATCAGAATCACTTAGAATCACATAGAATCTTATGGAATCAAACGTAAAAAAATGGCTGCTTCTACTCGCCAATCAGGTTTTTTTATGCCGCGGTCTCGGCCAATCACATCTTTTCATGGCGCGGCTTTGGCCAATCAGATTTTTTCTCGCTGCGACTTCGGCAAATCAGGTTTTTTTCATACTGTGGCTTCGGCCAGTCAGGTTGTTTCTCATGGCGGTCTCGGTCAATCAGGTTTTTTCAAACCGCGGTTTCAGCCAATCAGGTTTCTTCTCACGACAGCTTCGGCCAATCAGATTTTTTTGTACCGCGATTTCTGCCAATCAGGTTTTTTCATGTCGCGGTTTCGGCCAATCAGATGTTTTCACAGCGCGGTTTCGGCCAATCAAGTTTTTACACACCCTGGTTTCAGCCAATGGGATGCTTTCACGCCGCGGTTTCGGTTAATTAGGTTTTATCTCACGGCAGCTTTGGCCAATGAGATTTATTCATGTCTCGGTTTCGGCCAATCAGATTGTTTTATGCTGCGATTTTGGCCAATGAGATTTATTCATGCCGCGGTTTCGGCCAATCAGATTTTTTTCATGCTGGAGATTTGGCCAATCAGGTTTTTACATGTCGCACTTTCGGCCAACCAGGTGTTTCCTGTGCAAGCACCTGATTGAATGAAACCATCGTGAGAAAAAATCTGATTGGCCGAAGCTGCGGCATGAAAAAATCTGATTGACCGAAACCACGCTGTGAATCAACCTGATTGGCCGAAACAGTAACATGAAAAAATCTGATTGACTGAAACCGCCGTGAGAAAAAACCTGATTAACCAAGGCTGCGATGTGAAAATATCCGATTGGCCGAAATCACAGTGTGAAAAAATCTGATTGGCCAAAATCGCGCTGTGAAAACATCTGATTAGCCGAAATCGCTGCATGAAAAAACCTGATTGGCAGAAATCGTGGCATAAAAAAATCTGATTAGCCGAAGCTGTTGTGAGAAGAAACCTGATTGGCTGAAACCGCGGTATGCAAAAAACCTGATTGACCAAGACCGCCGTGAGAAAGAACCTGATTGGTCGAAGCCGTGGTATGAAAAAATCTGATTAGCCGAAGTCGCCGCGAGAAAATATCTGATTGCCCAAAACGGCGGCATGAAAAAATCTGATTGGCCAAAGCCGTGGCATGAAAAAATCTGATTGGCCAAAGCCGCGGCATGAAAAAATCTGATTGGCCGAAACCGCGATGAGAAAAATCCAATGGGACGACATAATAGTGGACAGAGGTTATGATATTCATACAGATTCTGGAATCAATAGAATCACATAGAATCAATAGAATCAGTGGAATCAATGGAATCACGGAATCAGCTTTTCCCCCCCTTGATTGTATGTCTATACTCCATATAATAAAAACTCCAGCTCGAACAATCATTGCAGCGCTAAGAAACAGAAGATTCATCATCCGAACAGTATTTTTCAATAGAACTCGAAAAGTTTATATCTTTACTCTGGAAGCCAATGCACACAGATCGTTGTTGAATTAAATTACCCTCGTGCTTTGGTACATATTTCCAAAATATGAACTCAAAAATAATGAGCCGCCTTGAGTAATTTCCGATTCGGAAGAGAGAAGATCGCATTTGTCATATGTATTTTAACCAAATAAAAGAAAAGCAAACACGACGTAGTGCAAGGCAGACTTTGGTTTACAATACATCTTTCAAATTGAGAGACATACAAGCAGAAATGAATAACTTACTATTCTAGATCTAAACTTCGTAGTCTAAGGAACACATTATTTAGATAGAACATGTAGTTGATAGAATGCAAATCATCGATATGCGCGAAGCTTTACTGAACTTTTTTGAGTGTGCATTGCTATCATAGATCGTTTAATAAGTCTCTCTGATTATATACTCGAAATAGCTTCTGAAACATGTCGGAATGTACATAATTGCTACATTTCTTCCAAGAATATTTACAAAAACTATGTATAACTTTTTGCATCTACCAGTAGTAAACAGTAAGGAGACTCAATCTCAGATAGACCACAGTTCAACAAGTAAACCTATTCTGAATTGAAATCATAAATCGCATCAAGAAAATTTTCAATAGAACTCCGATTCAATCAAGTTTTCTATACCAACCACAATGAATATGACTGGTTGAAAGGGTCAAGAAGTCTAATGCAAAATATAATTTTTTCAAAGCTTAATTTGGATATTGTTGCTGCTTTTGATCAATAAGTTGTCGAACTCCTGTGTTGAATAAGCAGAACTGCTACCTGACTTCTACTTTTATTGTTAGCGTAGATGTACCTGTCAATATAATACCTGATATTTGAGTAGTTGTAGCGCCCGATGTTGTTTGATTCACTAGTACAACTGTTGTTGTACTTTCCGTTGATGAAGCACTACGCACACTGAAAATGACCACTGGTAAAACTACCGCCGCACAGATTGCAATAATCGTTAATACAATCGCTATTCCACGTATAATCCGTCCCGACTTTTTTTTTCTTAAAGACGTAAAATTTCTCCAATAATAATATCAGTACTAAAAAGATACCTACATTGTAGAGGATTCGTTACTGACATCCGGTACGTCGTTCAGATTAACATCTATATCATTCGGTGTTTGAGCTCTAGCAAAATTTTGCAGAGGCGATGTAGGTCCGACTCTTGATTGCTGTCGCGCAGCCATTGGCATTTCACTTGTATTCATTCCTAATGCCAAACAAGAAATAAAAACAATGCTCAACTATCATGATCAGAACATTTCATTCTTACTGTATCGATTATGCAACGTGCGTGGCATTATGCGATTTGCATTGTGTCTTTCTCAGGCGCTGGCAATTTTATGCACACTCTTTGGTTCTCCTCTTACGAAAACATGCATGCAGTCGGAAGGTTTCATGCATTAACTTTTCTTTGTCGTATAATCGTGTTCGTTTTATCATCAATCAAAGAGCAAATAATCCACTTTTCAAGTTAAAAGCATTTTAAGTGCTCGGACAAAAGTCACATCTAATTAGTTGTATTGATTATTCTCTGCCACCATTACGAGCTTGTTTCAATGATTATGACCTGCGTAAAGCTTGATTGGATTCTTTTTCAAACTGCAAATAGCAACTCAAACATGTTACATATGTAATGGTAAGAATATTTTATTAAAGCTCGATGTTGATTGTCTTGATCATTCGTTTTTTTTTGTCTTTCTGAAGAAAATTGAATGAGGCAACGAACATATTTTAGAAGAACCGATACGTAACTAATGTAAAAGCAATCTTTTTCTTAGTTGTAAAAAATTGTACATATTCATATAGCTCCTTGCAGAGAGCTGCTTTCACTATAACTCAAATGAGAATGGCACAGATGACTAGCTTTTGGTGTTGCAAAGAACGTCGCCAACTGTCGATACGATTTTCAGGCGTTTTGGTTTCGAACTTACATGCACGTCTCACATAATTACGTTTTCGAAGCATACAAAAGTTTCTTATAGCTTATCCATAAAGGGGAACCAGAATGATGAAAACGAAAACTTAAGGATGGACACGTAAGCACGAAAATGATAAAGACGACGAAAGTTCAGTACCGAAAAGTTAAGCATGTAAAAAAAATGGTAGAAAATAATGGCTTCGATTGAAAGATTAATAAATGCGTATGGTTGTGAGGTGTGATTATGTATCTTTTGTTTACTCTGCGGAGAGTTACATTCGCTCTCGTAACTTACTCTTATAGGCAAAATACTAAGAGAGTCATATTTTATTGGCCACCTGCTAGATACCATCTTGCCTCGTAAGGTCATTGGCAAGAACATTCGGCATAAAGCAACTAGTTATTACGCGATGTTTTAAAAACTAGTGATTGATGACTTGAACATTTTAGATGAAGACCACAAACCCATAATTGATGCTTGTCTCTGGCGCACAGTAAAATAATATGAAAAGCCAAAACGTAACTTCGACTAATTTTTTTAATATTGTTACAAATATTGCTGAAGCGATTGGTGCTGTTTGAAACCGATTCTCTTGAAAGAAGTGCAAGACTTCGGACTTCAAAAAGCTTTTGGAATAATAATTGCAGACGAAAACAGTTTCTAATGAACGCTTTATTACACTGACGAGGGAAGTCCCCCAACTGTCAAATTGCTTTCGAGTCGGGAGTGTGTGCATAATGTAGGTCCTAATGAACTATGAATATCCTGAAAAGGGTTCGTGCTGCTAGCTTATTGCTGCTGAGATATTGCATTTTTACGGCATTTTTAAATAGAAAACCATAGTCTCCCTCAGGAACACAAGGGAAACTGATTTTCAAATTTCGACTTCAAACTTTGCACATAGATAGGCCTCAATGAGAATAGTTTACTGTGCAAGTTTCAGATCTTTTGATTGCTCCTAGTCTCAAATAAGAACATCAGAATTCGTCGATGTATATAGGCAATATAACAGCACACTTTTACTATAGCTGTATCTTAGCGTGGGAATAAATAAAAGATCGAAAACTTTCACAGTAAACTATTCTCATTGAGGCCTATCTATGTGCAAAGTTTGAAGTCGAAATTTGAAAATCAGTTTCCCTTGTGTTCCTGAGGGAGACTATGGTTTTCTATTTAAAAATACCATAAAAATGCAATATCTCGGCAGCAATAAGCTAGCAGCACGAACCCTTTTCAGGGTGTTCATAGCTCATTAGGATCTACATTATGCACACGCTCCCTACTCGAAAGCGATTTGACCGTTGGGGGACTTCCCTCGTGAGATCATTTCATTGATTTTCGACATTAAGTTTCATGATAAAATAACACCTATAGTGGAACTGAAGCAAAATCTTAATTCAAGGAAAATTAGTATACAATACAAAAGCGTCAAAAATACATCAAGCCTTCTTTATATTGTTCA
Organism: Rotaria sordida; assembly: GCA_905250125.1. Lineage (NCBI taxonomy): Eukaryota > Metazoa > Rotifera > Eurotatoria > Philodinida > Philodinidae > Rotaria > Rotaria sordida. Next base: position 52,726 of record CAJNOL010001607.1, on the reverse strand, counting down.
AATCATTAAACCTTTTAGTGTAAAAGAACAAAAATTGAGAGATGAAGAACGGCGACTAGATTTGTAGGTAACATTCAATTTGTTTAAAGTAAGATTTATATCTAGAAGAGTTTCAATTTAGGTTAGATAGCAGGAAAAGTAAACTCACACTGCCGGTCTATTACAAAGACACGTAGCAAATGAACAAAATAGATCGAAGATTTCTAGTATCACAGACCATGACAGATATTTTGACACATTAGTCTCTCTTGTCCTCACAGATAAAACGACGGTCTCAATATGAGTATGAATCTTTCGTTCACTGGCATTCACACTTTCACACACTAATAGAAACCGGAAGTCTTTCTACTCCAATAAACTTACTCCATTACAGTCACACTCTCACCCTTCCGCTCTTTGGTACTTACTATTCATTTCACTCGTAACTTGAGAACTTAGCTAATACTCATTTTAACAACTTTCAATATAATGAGAATTAACATTTTGTTTACTATATGAGCATTTTTGTTTTCAATTCAAAATTATAATACACAATTAATTCCGTTTCAGATTGAGAGGAAAACTAACTATCAGATAGAAACTCGTCGACGAGAACCGGTTACCGGGATTATTATCGATGAATGTACTGATGTTCGGAACAATCCATCATTTGATAGACTCCACAGTAAACATGATCAAGAATAGAGCATCTTGAACTAGTACTATAGCTAACGATCGATAATCTTCATCTGCATCAAGTTTTTTTTCTTCAATCAAAATATCAATAGCGAAGGATGAACTCTAGTTTATTCGAAAACGTATTATTAACACTTAGAATAGTGTGAAAAAGAATATCCAACAAATGATATTTATGATGTATTGTAGAGTTGTGTAAGCCTTTTCTATTCATGTTATCACAGCATTCGTAAAAACTTTATTCAAGTCCAACAACAATTTGCCTTTTGTAGACGCATCGAAGGAGTCAGATTTGATTTTTTCGAAAATTTTCACCTTTTCATTTCGATTATAGATTGGCTTTAACCATTGGTGCATTTCAATTATGGTATTTAATTCTTTCGCTAGTTCGGTTATTTTAACAATAGTAAAATCGACCAGTTGAAATTGGCACACATTCGATGCTACAAGAAGCCATACAGTTAATGTGAATTGATCGAATTCTTCGAATTCATTTAAAAACATATAATTCACATTTCGCAATATTGGTGTCATGATTGAGTCATCCATGAACTAAAACGAAAAATATTTCTTACTCGAAAGAAAATTACGTGAAAACGAAATTGAACAATGATAAAACTAGCATATAGTTGAATACGAATCAAATCAAACAATATCATTGTCATATCGAAACCACTATAGTCAAATCGAAGACTTTAAGCAATTGATTCATTTTTGTGAAACGAACAAGTGATGAATTAAGTTGTTCTTTATTGAGATACCGTTTAGAAAGATCATTAGATAATGGCCCACAATCAATATTAGAATATGGCATAGAGATTATTTGTATCATACCGCTCTCGTCCGGCTGAATAAGCACCAATGGATGGTTTTTCTTCAACCACTAATCAGTTTGAAACGAGCGTAAGTAATTTTTAATATCAGTCCTTCGACTTTGAAAGTGAAGATAAAATGCAAATTTCTTCAAATTTCAACATGGCTCGAGCATTGCTTCTAGTTCGCGACCATTAAGTAGTTGACAAAAATGAGTAACAAGCGTTAATTGCTAAAGGGCCGACTGCGAACAGGTGATAAGCGGTCTCAACCAATATAGATGAACATTTTTAGTCGTTACGATGTTTAGTTCAATTAACTGCATAGTAGTGTTCAGGAGAGGTTCTGTGTATAATGCTTGATGATCCTTTGTATCGTATAAACAATCTATTTTTAGGTGAGTCATATTAGACGCAGAGGCACAAACAACTAAAAGATCATTGACGAAACATTGTTGAATTTCTATGCGCTCGATGAATGGAAATAATAAATGTACTCCATCGAAGATTGTCTGAAATTTTTTTCACTGTAAGACAGCATATCTATTCCAGCTGTTCTTACACTTACTTGACAACTTTCGATCTTTTCAAGAATTTATTTATTCCTATATTGACTCGTTGATCCAATCGATAATATGGACTTTTAAGATACATCAAAGTCGTTATTAAATCTACTCGAGTAGAATCGTTCTCGAGTTTCAATTTACTCTTCCATTCTAATCCTTCAAGAATAATTGAGCGAAGATTTGGACAGGAATACTCATGTTGAAAGACAGTTGATAGAAATCTAATGTGAAGACGAATTGTCCTGATATTATTCTCAATACGTGACATATGTTTGACGAACCAATCGTGGAATGTATTCACCGATAAAACAGTGTGAACAGCACATTCATCAGTGAGTTGCCTGAAACGTTGGTTAAGATCATGAAATGCTTGATAAACGTCAGGTGTGCTTAGATACAGAAAGATGGGCAAGATGATTTCATTTGACAATATTGCGAAGCGCTAAAAAAAAAAGAAAATCAATCGATTGTCTTCTTTTTGCTTCCAACTAAGTTGATTTTATCTAGGAGAAGAAATACTATGATCGTCATTCTTGTGCTGAACTACAATATCACATTGTACTGTAAGATAAAAAAAAGTGTCTGGCTCAGTTAATATCTGTTTAAGATAACAACTTGAAAGTAAAACGATCTTTCAATATTTTGTGACAAATACTTAATCTTTTGACGGTGATTCTATCAAGATGTTTCGCGAGAGTTGAAGTATTGATAAAAATTGCTAATCTAACAATAAGATAAAGCACACAGAAGTGTATTTTGAACATCACCTATTGAAATAACTACCAACTTACTGTTTACAAAAAACGAATTACAAGGATTTTTCGTAATGAAATCATCTTCATTAATGTATTCATTTTATAAATGTAAATAAATTTCTGAAGAAGTGACGAAATAAAGTCGTCTAGTCATAATTGCATAATCTGTCGAAAATCTCATTAGTTTCTGTTAGAGGTTTCGAACAAGGCATGTTTATTTATATGAAAATTCTGAAATCAAGAATCTATAGTAAAATGTAATTTTTATGGCTTCTAAAACACTTCTCCTTCGTTGCATTTATTTTTCTATACAAAACTGTAACTGCGTACGCAAGTTTTTAAAAAAAGCATTTCTCTATGCTATATCAACATTGTTCTATGCGATGGTCATATTGGTTTCGATTAGTTCGGTACGTCAACTTCGTTTATCAAGGTATATCATTACGTGAACAGATCAGTAAAAAAAAATATTTATATATGACATTGAATATAGGAGAAAAAATAAAATAGAGAAAGATACCAAATATATGTATCACATATTCTTTTATTGCCATATCAAATTCATTTGTCGTAAGACATCGCTCTTCATATCAATAATAAGTTATATCATATACATATATATATCGATACATGAGTGTGCATACTGTTCTTGCTCAATCATGACAGCATCCGAATATTGCCATCGTTTCGATGCAAGATACATACTTTTTATTCACATAAATATCCTCGATATATATAGTATATTTAAATTTTAGTCGATTTTAATTAACAAGATAATGTTTGACTTCATTTAAATATACATGTTAGATATTTGTTTTTATGGTGATCAAGATTTGTACATAATTGTGAGAAGTACGAAAGAATAGAAAAGAAGGAAAAGTGATGATGATTATAAATAAACTCTACAATGCAATGAAAACAGTGAGAAGCATTTATTTTATCGTCGATCTTCATCATTATTCAGTTCGAATTATGAAAACAACAAAAATTCAACACTTTATAGAAAAAAAGAACATAAATATATCTTTGAGAGATCCCATAAAAAGAGATCACACTATGTGTGATTGCTATATCGTTTATCGGACAGAGATATTTTATTTGCATGATGATGACGATTAGAAATAGTTGGAAGCGATGAACAAGAATTCTTTGAATAATTTTTATGAATCATCATTAAAGCAGTTGTTGCGGAAGAAGGTGGGGTTTTACTAAGAGTTGGAGTTATACGACCACTAGAAGGTGGTGTTGGAGTTGATGGAGAAGGAAAAGCACCAACAACAAGTGAATTATTAGATATTGTTCGTTTATGTGTTAATTTAGGAGATGATAGTAAATCAGCTTGAGATTGAGAACGACCAAATTGAATATAACTTGTTCGTAACTTCGATAATGTTGTTGATGATGGAGGAACAGATGGAGTATTCGATGTTTGACGTATTAGATTAGAATCATTCAAATTCGATGTCTATAACATGTAAATATAATTATATAGTTGAAACTATTTTTAAAAAAAATCAAAAGTATATTACTCTTTCATTCTGTTTAACTCGTATATGAATATTAGATGAAGTAACATTTGATTCATGTGCGACATTGTTTGAACGTCTTGATGTCTATTATAAGAAAAAAATTTATTAATAAAAATAAAAAGATGAAAAATTTCATTCATTTTTCAATAGAAAATTAATGTAAAAAAAGAAAGTAACCTTTAGAGTATCAGATGTAAATCTATTTGTTTTAATATTTAATTTATTTCGATCAACAGTTGATCGTCGTTCTGATATATTATTAACTTTAATTTGATTTAATGTTGTTTTTGTTTGATGATCAACATCATGTTGTTTTGTTGGAGTTGAAGATAATGGTGTTTGTGATTGATCATTTGACATTGATTGTAATATAATATCATTACTACTTGCATTTAATAATGTTGAAGGATTATTTTCTGATAATGTTCGACGTCGTTCATTTTCAGCTTGAAATTCTTTCATCATTGTTATTATATCTTTAGTTGGTCCTTTATCTGATCGACCCTAAATATAATAAGAAAATAAATAAATAAATAAAAAAACAAAACAACAATATTCTAATTGAAATCTACCGTTAACCATGGATGTACAGTTAATTCACCCATTGTTCGACGATGAACTGTATCATAAACAAGCATTCCTTGTAAAAAATCAAGTTCTATTAATAAAAAATATGTTTTCTTTTTTTTTAATTTCATAGAATAATAATAAAACCTTCTGAAGATAAATTTTTAAATTTTTCTGAATCATATCGAAGTTTTTGTGAACGAATTATTTCAAGTAAACGTCTTTCATCATTAGCAACATATGGATGACGACCACAAATTCTATTTTTATTATTACAAAAAATAATATCAATCAAATTAAATTTAAGGACTTACAAATAATACATTATTATTCCTAAAGCCCATACATCACAAAGAGCGCTATAATTTTTGTTATCGAGTATTTCCGGTGCCATATAACTATTTCAAATAGATAATTATTGATCTTGTTTTATATAAAAAAAAAAAAAATGAATAACTTACAGTGGTGTTCCACAATAATCATTAAAAAGTGAATCAGTATTAGTAATACTCTTTTTTGAACTTAATCCAAAATCAGTAACCTTTTTGTTTTATAAATATCTTATAAATTCTTTTAGAAATTGAAAAAAAAAGAATAACATACTCGAATATCAAATTCATCTGTTTTACTTTTTGGAGTATTTTTTAATAAAATATTTTCTAATTTAAGATCACGATGTACAATATCTATAGAAAATAGAAAATGAATAAATAAAGAAATAAATAAATAAATAAAATTTAAACTTAACCCATTTTATGAAGATAATATAAAGCACTGACTAATTTCGACATAATTTGTTTAACAGTTTCTTCTGGTAGTGGACCAATTTTTTTAAGATGCATACCTAATTCACCACCTTCACATAATTCAACGATTAAATAAAGATTCTAAAATCAAAACTTTTCCATTGTTAACAGATTCTATTATTTGAACTGAACAAAATAGAGATTGTCAATTTTTCTTTTCCTTTCAATATGAAATGAGTCATAAACAAGGAAAAATAAAATAACCTGAGATGATTCAAGTACTTCATGAAGTTGAATTAAATTTGGATGATTAACTTCTTTTAATAATTTAACTTCATTATCAAGACTTGATGCTTTAGATTTATTTCCAGGCTAAAACAATAACAAAAAAATTTCAATTAATAGAAATAAATGAAATTTTAACTTTTTTAGCAATTGTTTTCATAGCATAAAATAAATTTGTTTCTTTATTTCTAACACGATAAACAGTTCCAAATGAACCTTCACCTAATTTATTTTCAATTTCATATTTTGTTTCGAGTATTCCATCATCATAAAGACGTGTATGAGTTATCTGACGAGTAGATAGAATGGAAAATTGTTTATTCGTTCCTTTTGCCATTACACCAAGATAATCTGTTAAAACAACTAAAATAACCAAAACAAAAAAATAAGAAATTCTAGATCGATTTAAATCTATACTAACAACGTCTTTGATGACGAATGATAACAACAGTAAAGGATGTTTGACGACCAAAACATTCATTAACTTCTCCTAGGCAAATAAAAATAAAAGAAGCTTTATGACTTGAAATTCTCTTTAATAAAGGAAAAAAAAGAACTTCAATTGGTCACAAGCATCGAACGATTTCTTTCTACGGTAAAAACAAAAAAGAATTTCTTTTTCTAAATCAAACTGTCGTCATTCTTACAACTAATTATTCTTCGTATAGTAAAGTGTAAATAAAAGCTGTGAATTTATGTGCGTATTAGCACTTCTGCTTTGCTCAAACACATAAATTCACAGAGAAATATTTCTAACGAAAACAAACATCATAGGCAATTTTTTTTTCTTTTTCTTTCTTATTGTTTTTTTTTCTTTTAAAGAAAAGAAAAGAAAAGAAAGTAATGGTATTGCTCACTTCAAACTAAGAAAATGTTATTCAAAGTCTCTATGTTGGAATTGGCATACTGTAATTGATGCACTCGACAATGAAGCAAATATGTAATCGGATATTCATAACAATATGTCAAATTTCTCTTCGATTTTTTTTTCTATAAATCGAAAGATTCTCTTTTCATATAGCGCTAATGAGAAATTTTATTTTATTCGACGCTTTTCTCGTTCAATATACCCATTTCACTCGATATTTTGTATCTCATTTATGATAAAATGAAAATTATTTAATAAAGAGGGCATTCAAATTGTCAAATATATCTTTTTATTTATTACGAAATATTTCTTTCGATTTATTTAGCGAAAAAAATTAATGGTGTTCGAACTTTTTTTTTAACATATCGATGTCTAAGAATATCATCAAATTCACCTATATAGATTATATTACAATATATCAACTTTTTTGATTTCGAGTGCATTCACCTTTTTGTACTTTGATAGGTAAACTTCAATAATGAATAAATATTGGTTTAATTATTGATATATGATAGAAAAGTACATATATATTTGAGCATTACCTTTCGTCACCGTATTAAGAAAATAAATTTTGAGAAAAAAACCTGATAAATGAAAAGAATTGTAATATATGAAATAACAATATATATATATATATAGACGTTAATATCTATGTTATATCATTTTATTCCGTTAAAAGTCGCACAAGTGTCGATTCGCTCGATCGTTTTTATTGTTGTTTTTTATTACGTTATTTTCCTGTTGACACACGACAGCAAACCCACCGACAATTTCCGTTTAATCGATCGATCTGAGAGAAAGAAAAAAAAAAACAACGTATGTTACAAGGTTTCATGATTCAATCATAACCTCCATACATACATTGATCATTATTGCCATTACAATATGTTTTTCACTTATGGTTACCTTAGTTTCATGTCTTCAAAAGTTCGATTTATATAAATAAGAGAAAATTATTTCATCAATATATACAAAAACTTGTTCTAGTTTTTTTGCAATCAATAATATTATTTAAATTGTCAACATTATAGATGTCGCTATTTCTTCAACATTTATTAAAACTATTTTATTTTTTAATTCTTATTACGAATTCTTATTATACGTAATAATTTTTTTAAAATAAAATTATCTTACTGAAATTTGATATTGATATGAAATGATGACTAATGAAATTTCTATTGGTTAACTATATCTACGTCGTACAAAAGTAAGCAAACGAACGAAGGCATCTTTTATTAGTTTTTATGAAATAAAAAATTTCATATAAAGATGAGTTGTGATGTCGATGGTCTTCTTGAATTTCTTCTTTATGTTGGTCAAGCCAAACGAACATTTCGTACAGGTTGGATATTACGTGGTGTTGAAAAAGTTGAAAGTGTAGCTGATCATATGTATCGAATGGCTGTTATGTCACTTGTATTACCAACAATATCAGAAGAATCAAAAGTTCGTTGTATGAAATTAGCACTTGTACATGATTTAGCTGAATCAGTTGTTGGAGATTTAACTGAATTTGATGGAATACCTAAAAGTGAAAAACATCGAAGAGAAAGTGAAGCTATGCTTTATTTAACAAGTTTATTACCAGCAGATGTTGGAAGAGAAATATTTTCTCTTTTTAATGAATATGCTGATCAAAAAACAAATGAAGCAAATCTTGTTAAAGATTTAGATATATTTGATATGCTTTTACAAGGTAAATTTTCAAAAAAAAAAATTCAATAGAATATTTATTGTAAAAAAAAAACAAAACAAATTAATTGTTTAGCTTATGAATATGAAAAACTTCAATGTGAAGATGGATTTTTAGAAGATTTTTTTGATAGTTCAGTTAATAAAATAAAAACAGATATTGTTCGAAAATGGCTTAAACAATTAGTAGAATGTCGATCATCAGGAAAACTATTTCAATTACCATCTGATTCGAATCTTAATACAATGCTTAAACATATTCTTTATGATGATCAAGGTTTGTACTTTTTTGTTTCATTAAAAATAAAAAACAAAACAGATTTTATTTTTCTTTATTTTTAATGAATAGGAACATTCTTATATAAACTTCCATCATCTAATATTCGTGAAAAATCGAATCGTCTTATTTCAAATAAAAATAAAAACGATAATTCATCATTAGATACAGCTGAACTTTTGACAAATCTTGTCAAAGATATAAAACATCAAAATTAATTAAACATTTTTTCTTTTAAAACAGTTTAAAAACAAAACATTTATTAATTAGAATTTTAACTTGGTTTTTTGCTTTTTTTGTTTTTGCTCATATTGACAGTTAGTGATGGGTGTCCATATTATCATTATATATTGTTCTTTTTGTACAGTATTATTATCTTTTTATTTCCATTTTGTGCATATATTAAAAAAAAAACGCGTAAATGTAAACGCTTTTAATTCTATATTTTAGATTTGAAGTTTTCTTATTAATAAATCATAAATTAATTAATTTGAATGTATAATAAACGATTATTTGTAAAAATTTGAATTCAATGAGTCAATCTTGTCATATTGTAAATAAGGAACATGAAAGAAAAGGAGATACATACATTAATAATTGTACATCATTATCATTTCTACATGATATTCCATTTGAATTTAATTCAAAATATCGAATTATTATTGTTGTAAGTTGGGTTTTTTTTTATGGAAAAAGAATTCATTATATATATTTTGTTTTAGTTCGGTTTAAAGTCTAATATAGATATTTCTGAGTATGGTAATACAAATAAAATTTGTGATATTCTTTCGAAATCAGTAATTTATTTTTTAATGTTTTCATTTGTAAAATAAGATTTATTTGAATTTAGATTGATTTCACATTAGAAAACAAAGTTTTGTTAGAAGCATTAGAAGATTTAAAATGTAAAAAGAATAAAATTTAAGCAGATAGTTTATGTGAACAATTATCATCGTCAATAGCAAACACATCAAAGTTCGATTATATTAAAATAATCTTATAGAAATAAAGGCAAAATTTTCTTTTTGATTTTAGTTGTCAATTGTCAGGTTCTTCATGTATTTCGACAAATATTCTCTTTTTAAATAATCCCTCATCATCTTTACATCGTAGTTTATTACCAACAATTGATCATGTATCGTCTATTGATACTTCTATTCCATTAAAACCTATTTCTTCTCATTCATCTTCAGTTTGTTCACCTTCTGTACGTGATATATATTGTCCATTTAGTAATCAACAAGAATATTATATTCCAATGTCAATTAATTCAAGTAAATTATCATCGAATTCAGTCAAACAATCAAATAATTTATTTAATAATTATAGTTCCACATATAAGAATGATTTAATAGCTATATTTGATGAAGTCTTAACTTTTGATAATCCATTTCATGATGCAGAACTTAAATCATTAAATGGTATTGATGAATTAAATAATTTATATTCAGGTATTGGATTAGCTAATACTAATCAGCGATAGATTTGAATTTTTATTTTATTTTTCTCTCTTGGTTCTTTTTTTTTTTATCTATTTAAAATGAATCAATAAAAATCTGTAAGAGAATTCTATCTCAATATTAATATATTTTAAATTATCATTCTAGAGAAAGAAAAAAAAGCAGAAAAAACATATAATTCTAGGAGACAAACAACATGTAAACATATACAAATGCAATAGACAATGAAGAATGTTATCAAAAAAAGATAAATTGATCTTGTGATGGTATGTAAATCATATAAGAATATTTTTTTAATAAATATTCTTTAATGAAATGTATCATTATGACATTTAACATTAATCATATTTTTAAGAAGATTAATTATTGAATTTGATTAGAACTAATCTCTCATCGTAATACATTTTAGTACTTGAGTAATTTCTTTTGTAACATATCATTTTGAAATCTTCAAATATGTATAAGAAAGATCAATATATAAAATACAGAGATTACTTTGCGATTAAATAGAAAAAATCTTGATTGATTCCGAAGTAGCTAAATATATGTCGTAGACCACATTAGGATACAATGATTAGTATCTCAAACCATAATTAATCCTCAATGATGTTTTTATGATAATTTGTCGTGCAGTAAACTCGACTGTTTTTACAAGTACACTGGCTCTTGTTATATCCTCGTTTATCTAAACAGTAGACACCATTGATAGCGCCTCAAACATAGAATTTTAATGCAGTGTTCATCAATATTTCGTGTGAATCGGCCAATTGTACATGAGTGAGTTTATAAAGTACAGCAGATGAGTTCATCAAAACATTCGTTGTCTATCATTCAACGATAACTTAACGAGCACATGCAAGTTTATTTGAGTATCAGCCTACATCTGTATCACAATCTATAATTCCTCCAATGTTTGTACACTTATAACATAGATCACCCTGTTTGCTGAAAGATTGGATGTGTAATTGGACAAATTTATCCTAGTTTAGCCTGAAAAAAACGGGCAGTCTCGGACTGAACTGACCATTTTAAGTCAGTTTCAAGTTTAGACTAGACCATTCTGAAATTCTAGATTGGTCTACAATATGCATTTTTTTTCTAAGCCATACGCTAAGATATAATCGAGAAATTCTTCTTTCGATAAAATTAAACATTTCAAGTAGTTTCGATAGACTATATTTGATTGATTGACCTTTGAATTGTTTTGAAGTTGAAAATAACATTTTGATATGTAATTAATTTTCAATCATAAATTTACATTAAAATATTAAAACGATTATAAAAATGATGAAGATCATATTCAATGTTTGATCAAATCTATTGATATAAAAACTACAACATTTTTTGAAATGAATCTTTCGATGAAATTGATCGATTGATACTTCACTAGAATTAATTGTTTGTTGATATTGAATATCAACTTCTGTATAATGAACAAGTAATTGATCTAATGACTCTTGATAAGAATATTCAAATTCAGACGATACGCAGAAATAGAATAATTCAAAAGTAAACTCTATTTTTTGTTTGTTAGCAGAAATCCATTGAATTTGGTCAAAGAATTAATATAGAAATGATGCAAGTTTTTATTAGATATCTTTTCATCCAATTCAACAATTATTTCTTTATATAATATTGATCTATCTGATATCTTTGTATATATCGACAAAATTAAACTCAAATTTTCAATTTGATTTTATGAGTTAAGCTCCATGGAAGAATCGTATCAATCCGAGAAACAAATTAAAAAAAAACATGTCGACAAGAGATTGGTAGTAGGTTTTTAAGTAATCATGTAAAACTAAAAAGTCGAAATTTCATGATTTAAGATAAGGACAGATATGTTTTTTTTTGTCTTCATTTCATTTTTATCAAGTGTATGTTGTTTGATTTTAATTTTCTTAAAAGACAAATATCTTATTTCGTATACGTGTCCACAGATAATTTGTTACATTTTCACAATGACTCATTCGAGAGTAGGTGAGTAGTGTTAAGTTTCAATTGATTCAAATATAAACGAGACGTTTATATTGAATAATATTTCGAAAAAATTAATGTAATTATTATAAATTTCAGATTGTGATTATTAGATAAAAGTGATAAAATGTTTCTATCGGCACTATTTTCATTAAAATCAATTGTTACGTTATTTGTTCTATTAATTGCTGTTGGTATTGGATCATATCTATATTTAACATTAGATACAGATTTTGAATCTCAACCTCGTACGTTACTCCGTTCAAATACTAGTCCAGATCCATTGAAACCAAAGTTTCCAACTGATGAAATTAATCAAATAATGAATACTGCTCGTCATGCATGGTCTATTGTTGATAATAAGTAAAAACTTAGTTTGTTTTTTTTTGACAAAGAAAAATTTTTTTTTGTTTTTTTATTTCAAATATTATTATTTAGTCGAGCTGTTATTGATATTCAAACATCGTATGGTAATGGTATACCTGGTCATATAACCGATCCATTTGAACTTCAATCATGGTCATCACCACCTGCTTCTCATTCTTTTACTGTTAATGTTAACAATCGTCTAAAACAACGTGTTCTCCACTTTACTTATGCTCTTCAATATACCTATGGTGGTTCATTAGATGGAAAAGGTTCTTATTTAGATCGTGTTACAATTATTCCATCACGTATATCAGTTTCATGGGGTTTTGTATTTAATGCAAGTGTTCAAATAGCATCTGTACATAACGTTGGTACACGTGATCAACCAATTGCTGCTGCTTATGTTGAATTACATTATCGATTGGCAGGACTTAATATTGTTGAAAGAACAGAATCTTTTCATGTTAGAGGTGACGGAAAATATGTACATTTAAATGCTTGACTTCATACTATAGAGAATTTTTAAGAAAATATTCAAAGAATTTCATTTATTTTATATTTCATATATAAAATTCATTTGTTTAGACTTATTTTTTGTGATAATTATTATTTGAGACTTTTCAATAAAATTAAGAAAATCTTCCAATACAATAATAGACTAAATGATATGTCTCTTATTACTATTAGTCATAAATAAATATCACATAAAAGATTGAAAATGAATATTCAGAATAGATTATAGGGAATATTATGCGTAGAAATTATATTAAACATCAACATTGTTGATGTGACTATCACCAGAAATACTATAAGAATCATCACTATACATATTAAGTGTGTAAATTCCAACAGATTTTGTTACCTTTGTATGAAACTAAAAACAGGGACAAACATCAGAATAATCATAATAGAAATTACTTAATATATTTAAACTCGATCACTATTTACATAGGCTAAATTTTCACATTGATTATAATGAAAAAAAAAGGTGAATTGCTAATGAAAATTCTCCAATCTCTTAGGTTCGTTGAGTTACATTCAACGACAAAAATTTCGATACGTATTTATAGCGACATTGGGCGAGCTGCAATTATGACGATCAAAGTTGTATTTCCATGTCTGACTTGGTTCGATGTAACTTCAGACGAAAATCTTCTCCCATGCAGCACGTAATATGAATCAATAGTCCTGAAAACATTTGTTTTCAACGTAAATAATGTTGTACGAAACCATGATAACAACGAACAATAATGAAAATGTAAAAATAGAAAATCAATCATATTGTTAATGTTGTACTTTTAATCAAGAAATATATGAAACACTTTTATTAAAACGCGTACAACGTTGTGATTGAGACATTAATGCTGATATACAGAGATATCTTTTTAATTTATTTATTGGTTTATTGTATGTGAGACAAAACGTAAAAGATGTAGTTTCTCATTACATTACACCGTATTTCACTTAGATAAAAAAAAATATATACAATCAATTAGTTAACACCATAAATCATGATGTTTTATGAAATTAACATTTTAAATTATATTCTAATGTTAAACAGGTTGAAACATACAGATTATGACTTAGAGTTGTCAACTTTCAATATTGACTTGATTCTATCTTATTACTTGAAAATCCGTTGATTATTTGCTCTATTCCAAGTTAATCAGTGTCTTCCAATTTCATCGATAGATATTTTATTCGATTTAGTTGACAGATTTTTTTTTCTCATTTTGTTAACACGTGTTTTATTTTTTGATAGGCTACATTTTAATAATTTAAATGTTATGTTGCCAAGTTAAGGCGTAATTAATTGGAAAAGACGTCAGAGATGTTCATTTTTGTTCAATAAATGATAGAACTTCAGATAAATAATGAACTAGAAAGTTGACATCATTCATCTCAATTCAAATATTGTTACAACAAGTCCGAATTTGTATGTCATCGTCGAAGAACTAAAAAAGATTTATGCTTGTAATAAGACAACTGTGAAACAGATTTACAATCAACAAAGTAAACATCTACGCAGGAAATAATATCTTTTTCGAAACAGAAGAATTATAAATTTAATGGATTGTTATGCCAATGGCTTGTTGACATTAAATGATTATTCTGCAAATATTAGATAAACAATTGGAAAAAGAATTTCTAGTTGACTCACTTTTTAATAATACTCGAAGCACATCATGACCAACTTTTTAATATCATCATGCTTCTCTTTCTCTTATTATATGTTTGATCTTTTTTTGTCAAATGCTATTCGTTATATTTTTAGTTAAATCTTAATAAAAAAATAGTGATTATCAGTACTCATTATTAATTACGATAGAACTTGTCGACCATTCATTAAATCGCCTTAACTAGTCAGTGCAGCGGAATTGAACCTCATTCATATGTCGTATGTTTTTTGTGGACTTCATTTTTTACAATGATGTGTAAAATTTATGCACAAATGCTTTTCAACTTTAAATACGTAAATTGACCGTTGAAGTTTGACATAAATATTACTGAACTAGGAAGCTAAATTATAATTGATTAATTTATTCTCTAAGATAAAATTCGTGTCGAACTAAAATCAATTAATGTCAAACGTTACTGTTTAATTGTGTTTCTTTTTTGTTCTATCAATCAGAATTCTCATTTGAAATCTTATTTCATGTTCGGTTTTTATAGTATCTTAATCTATATTGTTTCTCATTGATTTTCTACATATTTATTTTATTATATATTTATATAATTAATATCCTAACGACAATAAAATAACAAACGAACTTTTCAAATTCAAACGCGTAGCTACATAAGAATTTATGATATCCAACGAAAAATGACTTTAATGATATTTATTATAGATGCAAATACCTTTGTTTAGGTGAGAAGTATATATTTTGGTGTCAGTGATAATTCATGAAAGTATGGATGCATCAAATGAATATATGTATCACTTATCTTCATAGTATCAGTGAAAGAGAAAAATAACGTACTTTTAGATTTTAGCTTACTTCGAACTACTTGACGCTTTTATGATATATAGGTCTAAACGATAATTTTCAATATTATCACATTAGTTTCTTGTGTCTTTGCTAACTGACAAGATAACATTGAAAAAGAAAAGACAATGATGTAAAAGAAGGAAAGAGATACGATGTATTTTAAAATAATTTATTCAGGACAACTTAGATAATAATAAAAAAACATAGTAGATCAGACATGCAAATTAGAACAGAGAAGAAATGTTCATATAAAATTTCTTTTTGTTGATGGATATTTGCTACGATTGTGATGAAATACGACATTTAGCATTATATGTGGGATATGAGGTGTGGATGGATGAATTCCTTCTACACGTCCACACTCTGAATATGTTATCGGAATTTTTTTATACGTTTGAGTAACTTCAAGATAATATTTGTACTGGTATATAAAAAAAATAACACATCTTCATTTTGCATAATGATCTTATTCAGACGCTATTATCTAGATAATATTGAATTGATTTTTTCGTAAAGATTTGAATATATTACAAATACCAATAATATCTATATCAATAACTGATTCTATTATGACAAGGTATTTAATAATCATATTATAAAATATTAATTTAATATCAGAATCATCTTATATAATAACTTAACATACTATAAGATTATAATTAGAATTTCTATTAATACTAATTTGTTTTTATTATTAATATTGATGAGATGTGCTCACAGTTGCAAGATCGAACAGTTGTAAATCAGAATTTTTGATTATAAAACCCAAAACTATTTCATCATTTCGAAAACAAAACTCGGATGGCAGTTATTCGATATTTAATCCTTTACTCCCTGGTGAGTCATTTCTGGTCCATTCACAAAAACTATATATTTCAAGTAATAAATATCAAATTAAGACGATTCTTTAACATTATGTAGAACAGTCAATTAGCTATAGAATCGTAAAAAAATCAAATATTTTTTCGTTTTTTGTTTCTTTTATTTTCACAAATTGATTATTCTTGTGTTTGAGCAGCTGATATATATTACTAAGAACATCATCTATTCACACAGAAGCTTTAGAAATTTTATTGATTCAAGATATGGAGAGAGTATCTTTTGGGACAACAACTTGGCTCAAAAATGATCCGTTCGTCGTGAAGGATATAAAAAATGTCTTTTTTATAATTATTTTATTTTCGACATAAATTCATAATTAACAATATTTTCATTCTAGAAACATTAATTAAAGCTTATAGTAATTCGAAAAAAAGTAATCCATAACCATTTATTGGTAAAAGACGGAGATCTGTAGTTTTTGTGATGATTTTCCTTTTTGAATCAGACCATAGCAATAGAGATGGGCGATTTCGAATCGGAATCGGGACCGACGATACCATATTATACAAGAAGAAAATGAATACTAATGATTTCGATCAATTCCGAAAATGAAAGAACTGATGTCAATCCAAAAACAGCCGCTTTTGCCCATGTCTAATCATGTGTTGTTCCTGAAACGACTCATTTTTCCAAAAAAAAAATCCATCATAGAGAAGTTTCTAAGTTTATACAGATAAGTAAACACACAATTGTGGCATACCACAAAAAAAATTAAATTAACAAAAAATTCAATTTCTATGTCATTCACGATGAATAGATCATTTTTGACTCATTTCGCATCTCCACAGTACAATGACATCGCTCAAGTTGAACTATATCAGTGTCATATTTAGCACTTACATAAACTATTCTCGTAGTCGACCCAATACCAACTCTGCTGGATTAGTGTCAGGGAGTAAAGGGTTAAACATATACCTATATCGTCTTATTTATTATAATATGTTTAGTTTTATCAGCATTGTATGTGAAAATAGTTGCTGATATTGTTTTTTTTTCTTTTATTTCAATCTTATTGATATCCATATTTGTGCTCTCGAAGTCATCCGTCACGGCTAAATTTAATTCAGTTTAATACAAGTAAATTATCGCGCAAAAAAAATACCTTAGTAAGATTAAACTGCAATACATGTTGAAGGAAAATCGTCTATTAAAATGGCTTTTTCTAACAATCTAAGATGTTCCTTTCAGTTCGGAAAGACTTTAGACTCAAATGAGGATGTATTATGAGTAGTTTCAAAACTCTATATTTCATAATGATAACAGTGGAATAACGATGGTACATTAATCACTAGTAAATATTAAATTAAAACCTTTGATCAAATTCATAAACGCTCGAATCTAGAAAATATCACAATTCGGAAACAAAAATGTTAAAGTCCGGAATGTTCCTAGGTGATTCAGAAGATCTGTCATCTCGAACATGACTGTTTTCGACTATTTTAACGATTTTAGATATTTTTTCTGGAAATATTTCAATTTAATCTTGTCATCATTTTTAAAATCAATTAAATTAATAAAGTACACAAATGTAAATTGTAATTGGTTTGTTAATTATTGTTATCGCTAGTTTTATCTCATATATATATAAATATATGATAATTGAATAACTTAAATAAAAAAAGAGTTTTCTTTGGTTTTTTTATGTTAGCTTAGCATAGACGA
Source organism: Rotaria sordida (assembly GCA_905250125.1). NCBI lineage: Eukaryota > Metazoa > Rotifera > Eurotatoria > Philodinida > Philodinidae > Rotaria > Rotaria sordida. The sequence continues at coordinate 34,614 of CAJNOL010001607.1, read as the reverse complement.
AAAAAGACACGAAAAGACAGAGTAAAGCGAACGTTAATTAAAGATAGAAATAGAGTACATAAATATAATGAAGAAACATGAATATTTTTTTTTTTTCGTTTATCTTTATCGAGAAAGTTGTTGATAATTTTTGTCTAAACCACCATTAGATGGTGTTGGAAAACCATTTGGTGAAATTGTTTGTTCTATAGGTATTTGTACTTGTGTTTGGCTTACTGCTTGTTGTTGTGGATAGTACTGTTGAGCGAATAAATTAGCATAATAAGGAGCATAATACATATTTGGATCATAATTTGTTTGATTACCATTATTACCAAGATTAGCAGAAGCATATTGATTCCATGATGAAGATGAATTTTGTATATCATTAGTTGGTATTAATGATGATGAAGATGGATATCCACTTCCATATATATTTCCAGTTGATTGTGATGATGATATACCATAAGATGATTGAAGATGATTTGAATAATTTGAATGAGGATATGGACCTTGTTGATTTATTCCATTTGGATTATATATTGTTTGACCTTGATTTTGTTGATAAACTGAAGATGAAGATGAAACTGAATTGCCTAATGTACCATATACACTATTATTGCCATTAACTGTTGATAAACCACCATTACGTCCTAAGCAAAAAAAAAAATTTTTATTAATATTTTATTTTCATTCTCAAAATAACTTTGAATAAAATAATATAGACATTAGAACTAAGAAGGAGATTGTGTTATATAAATATCTTAAAGACAATAGCAAAAAGCAATAATCTATTAAAGAAAAACACTCAAAGACCTTGAGGATACTTACATATTGTTCTAATAAACCTTTCATTTTGATTGGTGAATTAATTAGAAGGACCTTCGGATTACAGTACTCAATATAAAGCAATTATATATATTCTAGACATCAGCTCAGATTTTGTAGAAAATATACTGAGTAGGAAAGCTATGAGATGATACAAACGTAAGTAATGAGTTTGATCAGATATTGACTTTTTAGTGGAGTCCATCAGATTGATCCCGGAGGCAGATTCAGATCCAAAAGTTTTGGACTCGATAGGCTCTACGTTTTAGTACAAATTGGTTACATGCAATAAACTTTCGAATTGTGACATAAAAGTTTGTTGAAAAGAAATTTCTGCAAATTTGTAAATATCTTAGTCTAATTAACATTGAAGTTAAAAGTAACCAATTCGAAACTTTTGTTTTTATTGAAAAAACCAAATATTGCATGTAGTTAATTTGTATAAAAAAAGTGATGATCTCATTAAAAATTATCATTTGTATGTATAACTTCTCGAAAGTTCTAACTTGAATGTTTTGCTCAATGTAAGATGACTAAAGTGAAATACATATATTACCTGTTGACCATTGTGGTAGTGCATTATTATTATTATTATTATTTCTAATATCACTATTAGCTGTACTCCAATAAGGTACACCATTATTAGCTCCTTGACTCCATTGATCAATCTAAAGAAGACAACAAAAAACAAAAAAATCTTGTTTATAAATGATAAAATGAATGTAGTTACTTGTCCAGGATAATTATTATTATTTGTTTGATGTGTATAATAAGAATTTTGATTAGGATGAACATTGATAATTGGTTGATGAGTAATTGTTGGAGCTGATATTGATGAAATTAATGAATTATGATGCTGATGATGATGAGGTAAAATATATTCTCCATATTGATATTGTTGTTGCATTTGTAATTGTTGTTGTTCATGTGGACGTGGTTTAGCTGGTCGAACTTCAATTGATGCACCATTTACTGAATGACGTTGTTGACGTAAAACTTCTTCAGCAGTTTTTTCAGATGAAAATGAAACAAATCCAAATGGACGACGAACATTTTTTTCACGATCCATTGGCTAAAAGAAAAAAACAAAACAAAGAATATAATAAAAGAAAATTATTCTTTTTTTGATTTAATTTACAAGTTCAATTGTATCAATAAGTCCAAATTGTGAAAAATAATCTGATAAATCTTGTTCAACAAAATCAGTTGGTAATTGTCCAATAAAAATTTTTTTCACCGGATTTGTAACAGCTAAAAATGAAATCAATTTGTTTAATAAAAAATTTAAAAAAAAGTTAAATAAAAATCAAACGTGGTCGTCGATGTGCTGGTTTTGGATCAATTTGTGATTGATTAATTGTATGTAATTGAACATTAAGAACTTTTTGTATTGATTCTTTATCATCAAATAAAATAAAAGCAAAACCACGTGCTCTTCCACCGGGTACATCATATTTAATAGTAACATCTTCAATTGAACCAAATTTGGAAAAATATTTTTGAAGATCTTCTTTTGTTATATCCGATGATAATTGTCCAACAAATAATTTTCTTTCGTCATCTGGTTTTGGAACTTTTCCATCACGAATTATTTTAATTGTTTCGTTTAAATTTTCATTATCATTATTATTAGATAAATATTCTTCTTTTTTATTATCTATATTATTATTTGATGTATCATTATTCATTTCAGATAATGATCCTTGATCATCATTTGAAGTTACTTGACTATTTATCATTCTATTCAAAAAAATTTTATTTTTTTATTATTTTATTTTGTTTTAAATAAAAATTTAACTTACTTTCGTTAAAGATTGATATAACAAAACAAGATTTTCTTTTTTTTTCAAAAGTTTTGATCCATTCTCAAATTATTGTTTCATATAAATCATCTAAAATGATAGGTTTTATTTTTTGTTTTTTAAGGTTGCTTTCATTAATAACCATCATTAAATAGAGAAAGAGATTATACATAGACAAGATAGAACTCGATGAAAGAAACTATGTTACACCGAGAAGAAAGAAAAGTAAATATACATGTCAAAAAAAAAAAAAACAAAGATCGGAGACATTCAAAGATCAACTAATTTCGAGAGAGAACGATGTTTACTATCATCTGGAGATATTGATGATGAACCAGAAATGGAATTCGTTCCATAAAGTATTGAATCGTATTGTTGAACTTTAATCACACCAACACCACCACCTAATCGACGATAATTCATTCCACCATGTAATTTCCAACTATTTGATTCACTATCATATAATTCAACACTTTTTAAATATGATGCACCCTAAACAAATATATTATATATAAGATTATTCTCAATCAACAATAATACAAATCAAAGATTCCTATAGATTTATTTACTTACTATTGAAAAGTTCAGTCTAATAACTATCAATAACGTCGGGGCTATGTGTGTATAGAAAAAACATCTTATATCTGTCTAAACTTTTGTTTTGAATTGAGTTAAATCATATCAGAGAGTAGAATTATATCCAATATAGAAAATTTCTCGATGGGCTATGAAAGATTTAAACACATTGTAAAAAATAAATCCCAATGTACAAGTGATAAATATATCTGCGAAAAGTTTCAACGGTTTTCAAAAACTATCCAAACTCGACATCAAATCTATACTTCCAGAATCACTTACAAAATTGTCTAATGAGGAAACTTCTCCAACTGTCATCCACCATTTGAGTCCACAAGGACGTCTCCATAAGACTAGAAAAGTTCGTAATCATGGGTGCCTGGAATGGAGTTATGATCGCTTTTACTGAATTTTCGACCTATTTTTATCTATTTGCTGAAAAATCAAATAATAAAATTTTGATCCAAAATTAAGCCTATAGATAGTTCTGACGACCGTTAGATCTATCTATAGACTAAATCTTCGATTGAAATTCTATTATACGATCTTCCAGTAGATACCCAAAACTGGGTTAAAAATTTAGTAAGACAGTCATAACTCCGTTCCAGGGGCCCATGAGTACGAACTTTTCTAGTCTTATCGAGATTTCCTTGTGGGTTCAAATAGTTAGTTAGAATTCGGTTAGTTTTCTTATAAATATTTAACACTGTTCAAACCAATCGAATCGTGTTCGAATCCAAATGCAAGCGCAAACTTATCTTTATTTGTTAAAGTTTTCTTTTGTGAAGAATATTTCAAAATTCAGAGAAGTAATCATATAGTTTTCGATAGAACTGTATCATAGTCGTAGGAAAGAGAAGAACAAAATCGATCATCAGATAAATATTACGTTATCATATTCCATGCTGAAAAGTACAGTATTGCTCACAGATCAAAAGTAGTTAGACGAATTATTAATTGAGCCAATCGATATGAGATAAATTGTAACAAGTATATTCTCATTTTATAAAACAATTAACTTACGTCAAATCCACCGATAGCCATTAAATTATTATTAACAACAGCTAAGCCAACCTATTTAGAAAAAAAAAATTCTTTATATAATTGAATATAGTTAAATTGAATTCGTACTCCACTTCGCCTTGAATTCATTGCAACAACAGGTGACCATTGATTTGATTTTGGATTATATCTTTCAGCTGTTGATAGTTCTGTCGCATCATCTCGACCGCCAACTGCATCTATTCAATTATATTTATTAAATAAAATCAAATTAAATTAAGAAAAATAATACATACAGATAAATCCATTATAAACATAACAACCAAGATGTTTTCGACGTGTTGTCATCGGTGCTACTGGTGACCATTTATTTGTTTTTGAATCATAACGTTCAACTAAAAAAAAATTTCACTTGAAACAACTTAAGATAAATGCATGAACAGATAATTCAATGTCTGATTTTTCATAAGCGACATCATCTTTTATTTGAATTAACCTTTGTTACGATTATATAATAGAGTACTTTTACAATGAGAACGTCATTTTTCGAGACATTAAACTTTTCTGTCCTTAAAAAGTAAGAATTTAAAAAAAAAGACTCTATCATGTCCGGCATCACTTTGATTCTTGTTTGTTAAATATTACGCGAAACCGTCATGGTATGGAGCTAAAAATTTTACCGTAGTTTCAATATATCTTGAAAACTTCATGTGATTTAGATGAATCTGATCCAAGATCAATTTTTGAAGGTTTTTTTCTGAGTATTACATTCCATCTACTATATATAAATTTGCAAAAATCACAACTTAGTCATTTGTGATCAATTGTATTTCATAATTCACCTCGAAAACGGTTTTCATTGGTTTTTTTTATCAGCTTCGTGTTTATTTTTCTGTCTCCATCTTCTTGTTTTTATGGTTAATTATGTTTATTACATTAGGTAACCGTTCGTCTTAGATTATTCCGTTGAAATAGTTAAACAAAACAGTATAGATTACCTGTATTAAGTGGAGATTGTCCATCTGATCCTCCAATAGCATAAAGATAACCATCAAGTACAGCAACAGCTACACCTAATCGTTTAGTACCCATTGATGTTATACGAGTCCATCGTTGAGTAGATGGATCGTATCTTTAAAGGAAAGGGAAAGAAATTTTTAAAAAATTTATAAAACAAAAAAGAAAAAACCAAATTTACTTTTCCACAAGATTTAAACAAGAAATTCCATCTTGTCCACCAACAGCAAAAAGACATCCATCAAGTACAGCAACACCAACACTTGTTCGACATGAACTTGTTGGTGCTACATCATTACTCCATTGATTTGTTTGAGGATCAAATCTAAACATAATGATATAATTAGTTAAAAATAATATTTTATTGTATTCTACCTTTCAACACTGTTCAAATAACTAACACCATCATGACCACCAACGGCATATAAAAGATTATTAAGTACAGCAACTCCAACTCCACATCTTCGTTTTGACATTGGTGATACAGCTCTCCATTCATTTGTTGTTGGATCAAACATTTCAACACTTGCTATTGCATCACCCGAACACCAACCGCCAACTATTTTTTAGATACAAAACAAAAAAAAAAAAGATTTGACTCAAAAAAAAACAGTTTAAAAAATAAAATAAAAAACCAGCAAAAAGAACTTCAGATGATTTAATTGGTTTTCTTCGTCTTGTTCTTGGCCCTTGCATATTTAATCGTTCTTGTGGTAATAATAAATAATCTTTAGCTTCATCAATTAAATCTCGACATGTTTGATCGGCTCGAATTAAAGGATCTGAACTAACTGTATTAACAAGAAATCGAGCACTCATTAATGGAAATCGAACATGTTCTAATATCTAAACAAATTTCTTTTTTCATTTAATTAAAATAAAAAAAAAACAACAAAAGTTACTTTAGGTAAATATTGTTTTCTTTGTTGAACATCACATGAAACCCATTGCATAACAGCATTAAAAACATCTTCTTCACTTGTCATGTTTAATTCATCACTTGATATAATATCAATTAATTGATTTATTGGTAAAAATAAAAATTCTTCACTTTCTTTAACATCAATAAAATGTTGTTGTGTATAACGATCAGCAATACGTAAAAGTTCTCGACATGAATGTGTATCAGCAAATGCACGAATACCTAAACAATTTGTTGGATCAAGTTGTTTTTGTAGAAATTCACAACATGTTATTTGGACTTCTTCAATCTAAATTAAATTCAAACATTTTTTTTTTCAAATAATGCATTTTATACAATATTCAAAAAACAAAAAAAAATCTTCTTTCTTTTCTGCATCTTTAAGTTCTATGTTTTATAAGTGAAGACACAAAATAAAGTGTAATCAACATTAGATCTACATCTGATAAGTTCAATTAAAAGTGCGAGTTCAAGATAAGTAATGCATACCGAAACGAGCTCTATAGTTCACATGATTGGGAAATGAAAAAAATATTTTTTATCGATAGAAATTTTTTATTAGAGATTGACGCATCGATACATTTTCAATGAAAAGAATTTCAATTTAACATTTTCTTTTTTTTCGTTTTCATCAAATTTCTACTAGTTTGACATTTCCCTCGTTCTTTGATCATACTTAATTATGAGATGAAAATTTACGAAATAATTTCGATAGAAATTTTCTAGGTATTAAAATCTTTACTGACAGCATATAATTGTTCGCAGTGCAAGAATTAAACTGGTACAATATATCAAGTATTACTATTTAATAGATATAAACCAACAATAATACACATATATTCAAGCTATGAATATCTAGAAACCTTAGATTATAATACAATTTCATCATTAAATTGTTGACTGTTTCGAAAAAGATAAAGTTTTTTTCTGTTTTTTTGTTTTTAGAAAATATTTCTTAAAAAACAATGTAGAATAAATATTTGACAAAAAGTTCAAATCTTGTTTTTCTTTTAATTATATTCAATTATCTTACTTGAAGAATACAAGCTGCTGGTAATAACATTTGAACATTTTTTTCATCAACAATAATCCTTGAAGTATAACAATATTCAATTAATAATTCCATAGCATACTCATCAATATCACGAATAATTATTTCTGTTTGTCGACTTTCAGCTAATTCACCAGTAAACATTGCTTTAAAATAAGGACTACATGCTAAGAAAAAGAAAACGATATGAATTTTATTTAGAATTAAATCTATTTCTATACCGGAAAGAACAGCTCGATGAGCAGGAATTTTATTTTGACCAACAATTAAAATAACATCACATAATTCTTTTTGTTTTCTTAATAAATTTAAATTTTCTAATAAAAATTTCGCATGTTTATCCGATGTTTTAACAAGTTTATTATTACAACAATCTTTGAGCATATCAATTGTTGTACTACTACTGATTTCATTTTGATTATTTCGATTTGTTGAATTATGTTGAATTGTACTAGAAGTACAAAAGAATTTAAATAATTTTTCTATGATATCCTAAAATAAACAAACCAAGTTTTGCCTGTTAATGAAGGCGAATGTGTTGTATCCATTCTCTCCATTTAACTTATTTTGAAAATACTGTGACGATTGCATGAATGTTCATTTTCTTTTTTCATTGAAAATAAAAAGCCTCGTGTGACTAACAGACAAACAACAAACAATTTGCGATACGAATGATAATCGTTATATTCAGTGTTAATGGCCGATCTAATCGATTGTAGCGACATTTATTAAATATATTTAATTATTTTTAAGAATGAAATTTATTTTTTACGAAAATTTTTTCTTTTAAAAAATTCAATTGAATTTATTAATCAAAAAAGAATATGAAATGAACATGATATTTCATTGGATAATTTTATTGGTTCATGTTGTCAATCCTAACAAATGTTCTTTCATTTTGAGACTAGACCACATTGTTGGTTTTCTTTGTTTTCATTGGAGCTTAAATTAAAAAAGTTCTATTTAGATTTTTTATATAGATTGTAATTTACAAAAAAAAAAATTCTTTCATGATTCTCGAAAAAGAATAAAAAAGGATGAGTGAATCATTTTGACGGAATTTATTTCTTATTATTTCGATTGATTTTTTTTTTATTTTTGAAATACATAAATTTAAGTAATAGAACCATTTTTTTTGCTATGATAATATTATTTCAATCAAAGAGTTTAAGTTTATTTAGACAGATACAAATTATTTTATTTTTTTAGAGAATAATGAATCTTTTTTTTTCAAGACCGTTCTTAATATAGACTTAATAGTAGTGGTATGACCGGAAAAAAGTTGTAGGAAGGATAGAATGCTAAGCTATCCTGACTATGTCTACAGAGAGGGACGGAGACTCCTTGTTAACCAGAATTCAACTATTTTCAAGGTACCTGACCTCCATCTGGTTACGCTACTACATAATAAAGCAATTTCGTAGCCAAAAAGATGTAATTCTTTATTTCTTCTCTTTAACAAAAATTAATTTAAATCGAAGTATAACTACAGGTAGTCATTTCAGAAATTGACTGATCATATATTAGTATAACTTCCTTAGAAACAACAGTGCACTTCTAACATTTTATATTTCAATACGGTTTCATTGAGAATTCTTTTGACCGTATCGTTATATAAAATAGTCATATTCTCTTTGACTTCGACAGTTTCGTATAAAAATTTAATCAGACTTGTAATTAGAGCCCTGCGGTTCCAAAAAAAAGGAACCGAGAACCAGATTCTTCTGTTTCTCTTACCTGGAACCGTTAGAAGCCGAAATTTCTCTTGAGGGTGAGAGTTTCAAAATGCGTAAATGTTGCAAGATGCACATTATATCAGTACCTTTCTTCATTTATGCCTGAAAAGTTTTCGTAGTAATCCTGGTTTTCAAGAAAAAGCTCTTAAGTCAGTTAAAACGGAAATTATTAAACGGCAGCCAACAATACTATCTACTACATGTACAACTATTACTCCATTACCTATTCATACGAATTCACTTGATTCTCAATCGACAACATCAAAAGGTCTTCTTACATACTGTTTTGATATACCACAAAATTCCTTAACATTGTCAACAACGCCGTATGAATTAGATGAATATATGCTATCAAATGTCCCATTCAGTGGACTTGATGATGTTTTATAATTCCGCAATAACAGAATTTAAAATTACTGATCTGATTTTCTGTAGCTGACGGTTTTTATGCTGTACAAACATCGAACACCATTGTAGAAGGACTGTTCTCGTCTACAAAAAACACAAGTATCGATAAGCGCATCGATCTTGGTGCAGAAAAAATACTTCTATTGTTATTTTTTCAGAAAAATTTAACTTTATTAAAATCATATGATGAGAAAAATTAATGAAGTTAATACAACTGAAACGAAAAGAAAGATGGTTGAACAGTCATCTTCTACAATCTCCTGTCTAAACTAAATAACAATCTACAACTATAACAACAAAAAAGACGTTTAGAATGCGGAACGAAGATGATATTGTTCTTTGTGGTCATGATCATTAAGAGGATAAGGAAATGATGAAGTAGGTGTTTTTTAGAACTTGTAATATTACTATTTCATATGAATATATTGTATGTTAATTTTTTATCTCATTATTTGACTTTTTTTTCTACCTTTTGAAGGAGCTACTTAGTTGATGAAGTAATAAACACGAAGAGTCCGGAAGATAAAATGTAGAAATTTCTAAAAAAAAAACTCAATTACTCGGTATTTTGTATGTTACGATGAAATCGTCGGTTCCTAGCAAAAATTTTAGGAATCAAAAAAGAAACTGCTTTTTTTCGATTTTGCTAACCCAAACCGAACCGGAACCGACGGTTCCGGCTCAGTTCCGGGTAATTTTAGGAATCGCAGGGCTTTACTTGCAATTATAAGCTCCTATTTCATTTGACTCCAGCCAAATTTTTTTCTTTTTTCGTTTTGCATACATATTTGTTCAACAAACCAAGAAATTAATATCTAACATAAAAGCAACATATCTAATTAAAGTAAATTCGAGAAAATTTTTGTCAAAGATATGACAGACTATTCTATTGAAAAGTGTAAAAATTCTAGTATAACACAACATTGGCTGTAGAAAGCACAGAATTAACCCTAAACTTTTGCTCGATTTGTGAGAGATGAAAGAAATCGGTATTCTTGAGTTAGAGTTAGACAAAAATTTTACTATAAAACAAGTCAAAACTATTCAGAGTTGGAACCGAACAGGTTAGTTTCCTAGTCCGATCTGGTTGAACTTTAAAAAAGCGTCCGATACTAAATCAAGTTTTAGAGCATTGAAACTAATCTATTTTATTCAATTTTAGCAGCTTCCATGGTTTTAATGTTCTAGAAACTGAGAAAATGTTTTTTGTCATTGTGCACTCGATTAGTTATGGTCACGCTAAGTTAGTCCGATATTAGAAGTTTGAAATGACCTAAATTGAGGATTTTTCAAAAAGAATAACATATTCTGAATCAGCATGAAAGTTGGAGTAAAATGAAGTACTGTTTTTTGTCGAAAAACGACTGTCATTGTTTACCTGTAGTTTTGCATTTGTAAAGGATTCCAGGACTACCGAAAACTTTTTTCTTCAAAGTTTTCCCTGAGAAACAACTATTTTTTTGTAGAATGCTAATAGAAGGCTGTTTTTGGCAGCCATTATCAGGCCATAAAGACACATTTTGAATAGTTTTAGGGTCAAATACTAAAAACCAAGTTTTGGAAGCCTTTTGACCTGATATTATAGGATAATGGAATCTCAAACCAATGAGTGATACATATGGACCGATGCAGCTTTTCATGCTCGTTCCAAATATGACTTGAAAAATAAAAAAGTGAAACATAGCCAAACAAAGGAAATATTGAAGTGAGGTCGAATTTTGCAGTCGATTATGATGCGTAAAGTTTGGCAATGGACATTTTCCCATCGAAATAATATAATCTTTGTTTATATAGTAGGGGATTAAATAATCAAAATAAATTGACATATTTTACTAGCCTCACTCTAATTGATTTATTAAAATAAAAGTCAGTTAAATATTTTATTATATTGTTGAAGTTATTACGAACTAAACCTAACAGACCTAGTGGGATTACTTTGGCACGCTCGTCGTGGAAGTTTTCAATTAATTCAATCTAACATCTTTCGTCATGACTGAAACAGCTACAATAGTTCATCGTTATTGATGCGAAAAACTCATCTACAGAGAAGAAAAATGCCAATATCTCGAAAACTCTCAAGACTGATTAGATTATTAAAATTACAATTTACTACTATACAATACTTGTTTTATGAAATTATATAATAAGAAAACGACTTCTATGTCGAATAACAGCTCGGAAAGCGAAAATAAATCAACGATGGATGTAGATATCCAAAAAGTAGATACAGTAGTTCAAACCGATTCAGTAACAAAATCATCAGGATGGTCACAACAAAATCTGTTTCTCGTGTTGCTACTTCACCAACTACATCATTTACTACATTTGATTCTCGTTCATTACTAGTTTCTAGGGTAGCTAAATCACAGCAAAAATGTTTAGTTTGTGAAATCTATTTCTCAAAAAAAGACACGTTTTATCGAGGTTAATAATGAATTAAGTGTCAACTGTTTATTTGACCAGCCTGTTTACATATAGGAAAATAGTAGATGTTGCACCACTGATATAATTGATGGCAAATTGAGCCAAAAACGCATCATTGAATTAATTAAAAACGAAGAAACTAAATATGTCAACAATCATTCACGATGAACTGATAAAACTATAAAAAGAGTTGAAAGAGCAAATATAACATAAAGAAAACAAGATCAACGATATAAAGAAACCAACTACCATTGAACTTTGATGATCATGAAGAACTGATGAATGGCAACAACTATCAAGTATTGACAGACTTAACTCGAGACCAGTTGAGCAATTTATGTTCTTATATACCATCCGGTTTGGGTGTGGGTGGGCATGGATCGGTGTGAATGTGTGTATCCAACAATGAGGTGTGCCCACACCCACAGTTCACACTCGCACCCAAACACCCACACCCATTCATACCGGCAACCACCAACACTCACACCAATACCCACACCTACATCCATACCAACACACCCACCCACATCCACATCTCACATCCATGCCAGCACACCCATCCACATCCACACCCGTATTTCTCTCACGGTGTGCCTTGACGTCCAATATGAGCACGAAATCTAGTAATGTAGATTCGATCGGAAACGTCTCTAAACCGAAGTAGAAGAGACTCGAATGAGTGTCTTCTCTTGTCTTGACTGTTCATTTCGTCGTAATACTGGAGTACTTTTACCGTATAACCTTAGAGAAAAAATGATTGAAGAAGAAATCGTTGTCATCCACCGTTGAATATCGTTTAAATATAGGCTCTTCTTCGTTTTCATTTTCATACCATTGTCTTGTGAATCGTCTTCGTCAAAATTGTCGGTAATATCATCAACATCGATGGTAACATCGCTTTCAATTTCGTATGATGAGCAAGAACAAAAGTTAGTGATCGCTTCATATAGATGTTCAACAAGTTTCAGCTCTCTTGAATGGCTAATTCGTCGCTGAGATTCTCCTTTCAACACTCGATCAGCTAGCATAGCCACCATTGCTGCAGCATCCGTCATTTTGGGAGAAAAAAAACAGAATTAGACGGTTTAGTTAGCCATGATTCACCTCTATCGTTGCTTACATGCGATCTCTCTCTAAAAAAAAAGGCATTCTATGTCTTTTATTTCCATATGCATCTATTCTTACATCAGCTATCAGCGAAATAGTGAACACGTCGAGTTTAATCAAGATGATAGAGACCGAATTTCGAAGGATGTAGGCCGCTAGTTAGTCGATTTTCAAAAAAAATCATCGTATAACTGATTACAATAATGAAAAGATATTCTTGAAAAAAGTACACAATCCACATTTGTTTTTTTGACATAAAAACAGACATATCTCTAACAGACAAGGTCATGGGCACAAACCCTTTTAGGCTTTTATTAGTCTCATTAAGAGCTACTAGCACTGCTAATACGAAATCATAATTCGCGATACATTTGGGGTGGTTCCCTTGTGAGATTCGTCATGGACTCATATTTCCGATTAATCGCAATCAATCGGAAGATTTAAGCGCTTTTGATTACCTGAATGAATACTCAATCATTATATTTGTCATAGAATCGCGATTAATTGCAATTTAATCCAAAGTGAGAAAAATCGTCAACAAATCACGATTAATCAGTGATTTTTTTTTAACGAAATCGCAATGAATCGTCTAAACCGAAGCAATTTTCAGGACATGGAATATTCAGTCATGAACTCGATGTTCCTGTGAAGGTTTTCGAAATATCGTTGTTAGAGAGTAACCCCGGTATTATATTTTTTTTTCTCGTTCGTTTCTCTTTTCTTCTTGTTAACTATTTCTTTGACATGATATGTCTCAGGTCATTTTCTTTATTCTATTTTGTCCTTATATTTTGAACCTGGATATAGTTAATATATATATGTTTTTTTTCCTTTTAAGTGCAGAGTGCGTGGAGTGTGATATATGTACGTGTGTGTGAGGACATTTTCGATTTTTGAAAATAAATAAAGGAAAAGGTCAGACATTAGACCTCAAAAAATCGTTCTTCACACTTTGATTTCGTAAAAATTGCGCTAACAATTTTTTATTTTGATGATATTTTCTTAGATATTTTATTATATGAAAGCGACCCAATTGTATATTATAGGCAAAAATGTGCTTCAATAATATAAATTACAATCGAGATAACTCTTGTTATAATTTTTCAAAGATCTAAACTATTTCTAAGATCATCGACCCATTTCATCTTATATTGTTGCTCCTTCGTTACCTAATTTTTCAAACAGAAGATACCCAGGTCGAACGTTACGGAGTTCGTAAACGATCGTATACGACCGTATACGGAAAAAATACGGTCGTTTACGACCGTGTTTTTCCGTAATACATGTGATCGTATTACGATCGTATATCTCCGTAACCGTATACGGTCGTATACGACCGTATATGGAGAAAAACGGAGATCGTATACGGCCTCCATTTACTGTCTCCGTAAACGACCGTTTTTTCGTCCGTATACGATCGTAATACGATCACATGTAAATCGTCGTATTTCTCCGTATACGGTCGTTTACGACCGCGCTTGTTCGACCTGGGTAATGCTGGAGTAATAAAAAAAAAGAAAAATGTCATTAACTGATCGTAACAGAATTATAGGTTTTTCTTCAAATCATATTGTTGTTGTTTCACGAATATTTGATAACTTTCAGTAACTTCTGATTGCAATTGTAAAACACATTCAACCATTCTTGCCCAATTTCTTTCAATATATGTGGACAACCTTATATTTTGCTGACTTTGATTCTGATTGGAATTGATAAATTTTGTATGTGCATGACCTAATTGATGGCCTAATGAAAATAATAGTTCTTGAATTTGTAACGAATCCAAATCACGAGGAGCTACTCCAATGCGTAGTTTAAATGTGGAGTTATTTTTAGCATTTCCACTTTTTCCAATAGATTGAATCTGATGAATAAAAGCAAGATAAGTTAAGGATTTTGGACCGTTGCATGTGGTGGGATATAATAATTGATGTATTGATTCTTTTGGTAAATAGAGTTCGGATGCTAATAGAAACCGTTTAGCGTCGTCAAATACATCAATTGATTCTGGATGGGTAAAACCATTGGCATCAATATCATGTAACATTAATTTGAATTCCAAATCATACAATTTATTTGCATATTTAATAACAAATATTATTCTTTCTCGATGTTGAGTAGAATACGTTCGACCTATTTCAAGAATTGATAGTCGATTTAAATCACTTGTTAAACCAGCTTGTTGAGCTGGAACTGAATTTAAGTATTGTTGTAATAATTGTAGAATATAATATGAAGGTGATTTTTCATTTTGAATTTCATCAAAGAATATTGGTTCAGCACGAGATGATTTCAAATAATTGGGAATTTTATGCCGGTTCTTCTTATGATTAATAAGTTTTTTTAATGTATATGATAATGTTCGTAAATGCTGTTTTGCATCGATTCCATTTCTATAGCCTTGTTGAAATGCTTTGGACCATGCTAAGGGAACTATATTTGCTTTTGTAGCGGTAGCAGATTGTTTAGTTTTTACACGTATAGCTGTAGTAACTGGTAAAATTAATAAATTTTCACTCTTCTCATCGTCTTTGTCATAATTAATAGGATTAGAATCATTTTCTTTTTCATTTAAGATTGCAGGTTTGGTATTAAATGCAATTTGTACTGATAATAATAGTCTAATAATATCCCAGCTAATCGGTCCAATGCGTGAACGATCAAAATCCAATAAAAAACATCCATTGTCGTGTCCTGCAGTTATTACACAATTATCTAATTGTGGATTACCATGTAAATAAGATTTTATTTGATTTGAATTCGAAATTGATTGATTTGTTAATGATTCCCAAATTGTAACAAATCTTTGTTGTAATTGTAATGTTAAAAAACGAGAGTAAAAGTGTAAAGCAGCACCTGAAGTTGATCCTATTGTTGTTGCTCCAATACTCTTCTTATAAAAACGAAATAATTTATCATTATTTTGGCCAGGTAAAGTAGTGGGAGGTTGTAATATACTAGTATTGTCGTTGATTGAAATAGCAGGACCGAATTGTTCTGATATCATTAATGCTTGAGTTTCCTCTTCTGTAAGAATTTGTTTTTCAATATCATTATTCTCAAAATAAGGACTTATTAACTTTCTTTCTTCATTTCGTCGTTTAATTGTTGTTTGAATACATTGTTTGATCAGTTCAAATAATGTTTCTCTATCGAGTTCTCCATTAAATAAATGAAAATTATTTGTAAACGAATATTGCTCAAATAACTCTTCGTAAATAGATTGAACTTTATGTTGAAACTGATGAAAATTAACGTTGAAATCTGAATGTAAATTTAAATCTAAACCAGCCTCATAATAGGATATCTGGATTATAGGCGTCGCTACACTATCGTTGTTGTCAGTTTTCTTGTTGTAAACTGCAATACCACGAGATTGATTATGTGTCGGATAATTATTAATGGGATAGTCGGATGTTTCGGTCTCGTAGTGCTGATTTTGATCAGGTGACAATATGTCACCAGAACTAATAGTATTATGTCGGAAACTATGTTGTTTACTATGTTGCGTATCAATGTGACTAAAAGATCTATCTCTCAGCAAGTCATCGGCAATTGTATCGTAACTAACACTACCGCGAAATGTGGTAATAATTCTTCGTCTAAATAATGGATCATCAGTATCAACAGTTGATCTCCTTTCTTCTTGAGGAAAATAATCTTCTTCTTCTTCTTCTTCTTCTTCTTCGTCTTCATTATCTGATTGATTATCATCTAAATCACTTTCGTTTTCAGAATCTAAACCTTCCTCCTCATCTTCAGGAGTTTGTGTACGTCGTTTGGGATCGATAGTAATTAAACTTCTTGCATAAACTCGAGCAATTGCAATATGAACAGGAACACGAAATAATAGGATTGCGTCGGGCCATACCAGAATGGGTTTATTGTTATTACCATCTTTAAGTTCAAATTTATATAATTGTGTTTCCCAATTAAAATCACATCCACGAACTTTATCTCTGGCTAATGCCGTGAAACAATACCTATCACATAAAACAATTTCACCATTTTTTAATGCTGGAATTATCAATGTATTTAAACGTTCCATTAAATCTGTACATTGTAGTAAAGCAAATGAATGTGGATTTTTTAATAAACGTTGCTGTTTAAAATGTCGAATTGTATTTGATAATAATATTGAAGAATTCCATGTTGTTAAATTAATTTTTTTATTTGGATATTGTTCTTCTAGCCATTTCATTAATAACATAATTTGTGTGGACTTTCCACTGCCATCCAAACCTTCAAATACAAATAAATATCCAGGATAAGTATGAGACGTTGTATCTAATAAACATTTTGAAATGGGTGCATTAATTATAGCTTTAAGTTTTTGATTTTTATGAAACCAATAAGCTAAACCATAAATAACAATACTGCATAGAATGAAAAATATGGTTGTTAACCAAAACCGTAATTCATGAATGTCAGGAGCATAGAAACAAGCAGAAATAACTAAACGAATGAATAATGCATTTATTTTACATAAAAATCGATTACTGCTCATTATAGAAGCATCCATTGAATTAATTGTGATTTCAGCTTGTAAACTTGTTTGAACTTGTAAACGAACAATACTATCAATGGTTATATAAAGTATAACAGTCATTAAATAAGCATATAAATTATATGTTTTCCAACCGAAAGCAAATATTAATAATGCTAAAGCATCATATTTCAATGTTGTCACTAATGAATTGGGTTTCAGATTTCTAAAAGCTATAGCTCCAATCATACCAGATACACCCCACATGGATGTAATCCAAGCAGTTGAACTAGGAGAATGTAATATTGAATTGGCTATTACTGCTGGTAAAGAAGATTTTACACGATAAATTTGTAACAAAATCATTGTTAAATAACATTGTTTTATTATTGAATCATTAGAATGAATTACTTGATAAATTGTTTCTTTAAAAGTTTGTTTTGATTCTGGTACAGGCGAAATTTTATCGGGTACAAACATATAACATAAACAAGTAGCACAAAAAGCAAGAACAGTACACCAAATAGCTGCTTCTTGATTACCATTTGTAACTAATAGAATAATTCCAACAAATAATGGGCCTAATAATGTCCCTAATTCAAACATAAATTGTGCTCGCTGATTCAATCGTTTTAATTGTTGATGAATGGAATTATTTTTATTATCAGTATTATCTGTCCAAACCAATGGTAATAAAGCTCTAACAGTATCATACATTCCCAAACTAAAATTATCAGCTAATATTAATAGAGCACCATTTGTTCGATTCAATAAATTGAAGTGAAGTAATAAAACCAATAATAGATTACAAATTAATCTCCATATCTGTATTATAACTAATGTTATATTTGGTGAAAAGAGTTTCAATATGGTAGAACCAAATAATGTTCCTAATGCATCTGTCCCTGCTGAAAGTCCAAATATTAACGTCATGAAACCCGATGAACTAACGCTTAAAAGAACCAATGGACCAATGACTTGTGCTGCATTCGTACTGATTTGAGTGAACATTGAACCAACAAAGTAAAACCAAAGTTGTCGTGTTACTTTATGTTCTTTCAAATCATCAGAAACTTCTTTAGATTTTACTGTTGTAACTAGATTGGTACCCATGTTGAAGAAGTATACAGTATTGATAATATCAATTGAGTCGTCTCTTTATTCTTATCTTAATTATGTTTCTCCACAAGGACAAAATTAAATTTATTTCACGATTGTGAGTGGACTTTCTTACTAAAAATAAACTGATCTATCACTATTGTTCTTTCGTTTGCACGCAGTAAACAAGTTACTAATATATATTCTTTCATTAGTAGTCACATAATCCATTCTACATAGTTGATACAATTCAAATAATCTTTAT
>CAJNOL010001606.1:48150-59209 GCA_905250125.1 Rotaria sordida | reverse complement strand
CACCCACACCCTCACACATCCACACCCACCCAAACCACTCACCCACACCCCATCCACACCCACACCCTCACACATCCGCACCCACACCCCACACCCACACCCACCCTCCCTTCTAGAGACATGCAGTCAAGGTATTCAGCATAAAGGTGAAATCACAATAAAAAGAAAATTTATGACTTTACGTTGCTCTTTGTTTTATTTGTGTACATTCAATTGTTCCGAATAATCAGGTTTCTAAAGTTGTTTCACATACAGTTTCTCTTAACAAACGATACATACATAGATAAGAGCTTTTTATTTGTAAACAAATATACAAAGAAGAAATGTATTCCTTTTCATCATTACATCCTCCAAAAGTTTGGATGCATATGATATAAAAGTACAGTCAAAGTTTCAGCCTTATGCCGTGATCTGTTGTTGTGTTACAACAGTCATAGTACGTTTTGCCAAGGAAGGTACGTTACGCAAAAGAGATGCTTTGGTATCATTGATTATTTCAAAAGCTGAAATTTTTCATGATGTGTGAGTAGTTAGGTGTGCAATAGAATGTCCATCCAAAACCACAGCTACGTCTACATACTTATACTCACATCCACAACTATTAGTCCATTTCAGTAAAATATGCTCGGACAGACTTGCAGTCTTTCACTGAAAAGACAGCAAAATCTTAACTATTTGACACCTCGATTTTTTTCATTCAATGCTTACCATACAAAATGATTTCTTTTGTGTTTCTAGTATTTTTCATTGCATCGTGATGTGAGTGTGTGTAGGTCTGATATTGTGTATTATTGATTTCAGATGTTGCATATGAAGAAGACGAATTAGAATAGTAGGCATGGGTTTTTTTTAGTATAAATAAATGGCTTTTTGTCATTTATCATTTTTTATAAACTTTTTAAATCTAAAAAGCAAAAATAATCAAGGAAGAATTCAAGACAACGGGAATCTTGGCTCTGCAGAATACGCTTTCTTTATAAGCCGGCATTCGGTATACATGAATCTAGCTAGAAAGTCAAGATTTGTTTTGTTTTTTAAAGAGATATTGAGCTGAAGTATATATATATAAAGAGTCTTTGTTAACAATCAAAGCATCAAGAGTCAGGGAAAACTAAAGGCAAGACTATCGATTAGTGAACGTATTTTTGATGCCTTTGCAAGCGTTCACCAAACTGTTTCATCCATTTTCCAAGAAGCGAATAAATCGAAAATAATTACATAGTTTATCATTTTGTAGAACTACTATAAGATTTATTTCTTTAGTTTTAGAATCTACATCAACATTAGGCTATGTGGGTGTGGGTGATGGCCTGAGTTGATGCGGGTGGAGATATGGATGTGAGAGTCGACGAACGGACGAAGCCTAGCTACGTCAACCCACCCACACCATACTGCCTCATCTAAACTACAGTGCTCTATCTTATGCTCTCTCTGCTACTCTAACTTATATGTGTTCTTTTCTCTTCTAGATAACAACATAACAATTTACTGATACAATAAAGCAGTTCAATACCACAAACGTCCACCAAAACAATACATACATCATGCGAGACTGACATTCTTCTTCTTACCGGACTATTTGCAGAGACAGTTGCTATTTGATAAGGTTCTGATAAAATCGAAATACTATTTAGTACTGTGGTAGTTCGACACTCAATATAGTGTTGGTTTTCCTAATCTCGAGTAGACTAATCTTGTACTCTCTATTTAGTTCAACTTGTTGAATCAGTTGTACGGATACTTGTCACTTGATAAGATTTTCGTGTAAAATCGAAATACAAAATTTGTATCATGAGAACTTCACACACACTCACTCACACCCACACCCACACACCCACTCACACCCACACCCATCCACATCCACACCTACACTCACCCACACCCACACTTACGCCCACACCCACATCCACACCCATACTCACACCGACACCCTGGGTGGATGTAGGTGTGCAGTGTTGGTCGGTCGTCTCTCTATATCACACTCACACCCATTCCGACCTCCAGTCAAAATTTCTCTGTTCAACGACTAACAATGGATTGTCAGAGTTCGTTATGAACTCCTGGACACATTTCATTCCGAACATCCTGTTTATTGTTATATTTCATTGACTTTTGCGATTAAGAACTTCATTCCGAATACTCTGTCTTTTTTCTTATGTCTGGAGATCGTAATGGGCTATTCCAACCGCAGTTTGTAATGAAAAATGAAACGAAAATTCATTTCCTCGTCAGAGTAAAATATGTATTTTTACTGAAGTACATTGTACTTAAGTTTCTTGTATTTAGGTACATTGTACCAAGTGCAAATGCACTCTAGTACCGGTATTGAGTACATTTGTACTTAAGTAAATGTACTTAAATAAAAGTACAAAGTACAATTTTTAAGTAACACCAAGTATTGTACTAAGTATGCAATATCTGATCTACACCCACCCACACCCAACCACACCCACACCTATACCCTCACACAGACATACTCTCAACAAGTTTCTGCTTGGAAAACTGGAAAAAATTCAATTTGTTTGACGTAAATATGAGTAATGTCTTTTGTCAAGCAGTATATTGCGTCTTGTGATGATGTTTTTGTTTTGTTTGGCTTGTAATTTTTTACCTGGTAAGTTGGAAAGAATGAAAAACGAAGTTGGAAAGAAAAACATACAAAACACATAATAAGATATTTTGATAAAATTGTGTAAAAATGAGTGCATTTACACAAACATTGTTGTTGATCGTCATGACTATTTTCTTCCTTCTGTTCATAGAAATTTTCTATAAATATCTTCCTATCTATACTATATTTGAAATGGAAAGAAACATTTAAACGTGAGTATGAGCTGTTTTTTGTTAAATTTTTTTCGTTTTCAGATCATTTTGACGAACTTTCGAACAACTGAGAAAAAATCACTGTCATGTCATCTCATGAAATCGTCATTCTATGGTTGGATCCTTACATTGGTGTTCCTGACAGTTATGCTCATCTCAAAGAAGCTTTTTCTACTACTATTGATCCAACATATCCATATCCGATAAGTCTATATGATCGAGATTCTATTACACTTAACTTGAATAAAACAAATTCAATACTCCAAAATCGATTTCAAGGTCCTTGTGAATTGCAATTCTTTACTGATGAAGAACAATGTTTGAAATCTATAAATAAATGTTTCGATACAAATAAACAAATATTTTTAATTCTGCCTGATTATGTTCGAAAAGATTTTTTTTTACGTATTTATAAACAACATCCGAAAGAATTTCAAAAGAATGAAAATGAAATATCAATAAGATTTTATATATTTATCTTTATGCTTAAAATCGAAGAATGGTTTTTTGATTATGAAGACTATCTTCGAATTTATTATCATGAAGCCGATCTTTTGTATACATTAACACGAGATATAGCATTGTATTATATGAGGATTGGTAAAAAATTATGTAATGGAAATACACTTAACGATATTCAGCAAGCACTAATTTATTTTCAATGGGCTTATACACTTATTATTCGTGGAAATTCTATTTCACCTTATAAAGAAATTGAACTTCAAAATTCTTTAAAAACAATGATTTATAAAAGTGAAACAACAATTCATTCTATGAAAAATGAAAATTATTTGCAATATGATTCAGTAAATAAATTAAACGAAAATATTTTTATTTATTATTCAACAGAACTTAATGATCAAGCATTAAAATTAGCG
Organism: Rotaria sordida; assembly: GCA_905250125.1. NCBI lineage: Eukaryota > Metazoa > Rotifera > Eurotatoria > Philodinida > Philodinidae > Rotaria > Rotaria sordida. Next base: position 55,508 of record CAJNOL010001606.1, on the reverse strand, counting down.
ACAATCATGAATCAAATAATAAATAAAAATCTATTATTATTCAATAATTTAGAAGATTTTGTTTTAAATCTACAATTAGAAAAATACAAAAATCAACATAATTGTCCGATAATAATAATTTCAAATATTGATCATCAAACAAATATTTTCGAGGAATTCTCATCAATACGATCAATCGAACATATTTATGTATTAAATTTAAGTGAAAATAAACTAATTGAACAGAACACTTATCGAACACTATTGAAAAAATTTTTGAAAATTCGAAATATTTATGCCAATATGAATTCACTTGTACTCAGATGGATAATGGAACATTCAACAGAATGTGAACAAATTGGAGACTATTTTAAAGCAAATGGTAATATGGATCAGGCACGGTTGTACTATGAAAAGTCCATAAAACTTAATGAATGTCTATCTGTTTTTATTAAAAAAACGTAAAATGGTATATTGATTGTTTCTTGTCGTATATATGAAATGAAAGGAACCCCCAGAATCGGACACTCCTGCAGAAACGAAAACTCACATGTTTGGTGTTATGTAGAGTAGCTCCTGATGCGGCAGAGGGTGTAAAGGAAGTAATATTTTGATAAAATTGAAACAGTTTGAAGATCCATATACCACTTGATGCACATTTTTTATCGAGTCGATATTACAATACTAACAGATTTGTGCATTGACTTATATAGGATTGATCTAAAAGTTATTTATATAGAGCATCGGCTGCTCTTTGGTCTGGTATATTTGATAATTCTCATCGCATCAAAATTTGGTCATTTGGGTCGATTTTTCGACTTTGTGATATTTCGATGCAAGCAATGCTGTGGTTCAAAATGCAGTGCTACTGTTACACGACTTTCCCAGCAACTGCGGTTGATGCCGCTCTATATTTTGTTGCAGTATGCTGGCTTTTTGAATTGGATGGAAACCATGATTAAAAAATGCTTATTGTTTTATGTGAGCGACACTCATCTTTTGAGTAAGAAAGTTTTTTCTCGACCAAGAAATAATACATAACTCTCTATTGAATGAAGTAGATAACTTTTAAGAGAATAAAAACAAAAAATTTTTGACTTTCAGATTGAAAGTAAGGAGTATAGGAAGCAACCAATGCAAATAGTCCCTGTCCTATTTCATGTTGTTGGTAAATTTTTGATTGCTCAATGGCCATAGATAATTACACTACTAAGATCTAAAACATTGAGGTAACAATCAATATGTTTATGATACCGATAATTTTCCATTGACAGTACCCGTCTCCAGGAAAGTTAGCTTCAACTTTTGTTCCTCATTTTCCAGAGAGTTATTCTTGTCATTCAATAGAGTGATGCATTAAAATCTTAGTCGAGAAAAAACTTTCTTACTCCAAAGATGAGGACCGCTTACATGAAGATATAAGCATTTTGTGATCAGTGATGTAGTTTTCAATCATGGTTTCTTTTTAACTCAGAAGCCAGTATATTGCAAAAATATATAGAGCGGCATCAGGTACAGTTTCCGGGAAAGTTGTGTATTGATAACATTGTATTGTGAGGCATAGTATTGCTCGCACTGACACGTCATGAAGTCGAAAATCAGAGAAAAATCGATCCAAAAGTGCAGATCTTAGAATGGCGAGAATTATTAAATATACAACATATAAGAGCATCTCAATCTCAATAGAAATAACTTTTAGAAATAATTCTGTATAATTTGATGTACTGATATATCAGTATTGTTATATCGATGAATGCAGCAGTTTTCATCAAGTGACACATAATCCCTTTATTTCGTCTATATATCATTCGATGCGCGGGAAGTTACACTGCATAACAATTTACGCAACTTCCCAATTGGAGCAAGATCTCTAAATCTGGCAAGGTTCTTTTTGAGAAAAAATATGATTCATGAATCATAAATTGAATAGAATGATATGGATTTTCAACACTATATTCTCGAGAAAAAAAAAGAAACGTAGTATGTTAAGAATCATGCTCGACAATAGTTTTTTTCCTGTAGAAATCCTTCATTTAATACTAAAAGTAAGATTTGATGATCGTACTAAGTTTTAAAAATAAGAATTTGAAAGAAAAGAATTTGGTATTGAGAAATAGAATTTTGAGACCTGATCAAATTCTCTATTACTGTATTCATGCGATTATTATCTCTTGGTTTTTCCTTGACGACTATGATCTATCGATATTGATCGTATCGAATGTCGATTTTTTCTAATAGCAAAACAAAATTTTAGATTAACTAATTCGGCATCCAATATGAATTATATATCATTATTGATTTTACTTGGTCCGCCCAATATATTGGAAGATTTTCATCAAAGAGATTTTCTTCATCGAAAATTTTTTATTCACTATTTTTCACGTGATAAGTGTACGGCTGAACTTCAAAAGTATCAAAATGTTTTAGAAATGGATATATTTTTACCACATTCCTCAATTGATCTTATTTCTACTTATCGAAATTTCTTATGTCCACGAATATCTTTCTATGTTTATTGTCAAACAGAACAAATTTTAACAGAGTATCAACAAATGCCAATATGGAGTAGATATGATTCAGTTTTCAATGTGAATATGCTTTGCGAGAAACTTGAACGAAGAGCACAGAAACATCTTCTAATTTGTATTGACGATTTCGAAAAACGTAAGGAAGCAGGCGATGCAGATGCTGGTGATTTATTGGTTCCAATTGGAGAGATATTTAAAGAAAATGGAAAAAGAATCAATGAAGAAATTCGACAAAAATCTTGTTTGAGTGAAATAGCAACTGAATATGAAGAAAGATAATTTTTTGTTTAATCATTTGTATAGTTTACTACAATTATTTTCTATTGCAAGCAAAAAAAAGTATTGAAAATAACAGAATGAAGAAAGATAATTACATATCTATTTAGTGATATATTTTTAGTAGATCTAAAATTCGTTATCCGAAATTGGTTCGAATCAAAGTTTTTCGATCAGTTTACATGAGACAATACTTTGTTGTCTTTTACTGAACCATAACCGAAGTGAAGTATCAAATTGCACAAACACGAATTTATCGATATTTGTCGTTTGAAGTGTGTTTCAATGGCTTTGGTATACTATCATGGCAGTTGCATTATACACCCAAATGCCATCATATTATTAATGTTTAATTCGAACCAATACTTCTCCATTCAACACGAACTAATATTAATCGAATTGTGATTATTTAATAAAGCATAGGAGTAAATTTGCAGTGCGACATTTTCTTAATTGAAATCCCAATGAACTAAAATAATTGTACAATCAAATGGAAGATTCTCAATAAAATGTAGGAGCATAAGTTTAGGATGAAAGTTGTCACTATGAGTAAAGAGAAACCACATCCACAAGTTCAGATACCTACAGCCACCACACACCTACGTCTACACCCGAAAGCTAGTTTAAGTTACTAATAACTTATGTCCGCATCAAGATTCAAGAGGAGTAGGTGTGATCGTAATAACTTGATAATGACAACAGTTTGCGACTTGTAGGTTTTCGCAATCGAATGAGAAGAACTCTGGACGTCTTTTTTCGTCTGATACAAAATAAGACAACATTATTTTATAATTCATCAAATTCCTAAAACATGCATGAAAATGGTCTTCTGTTCCAAGGAAATTTTGATAAAAAAAAATCAGACAAATTCCCAAAACTTTGAAAAATTATGTATAGTTCGACTAAATAGATGCGTGATTTTGTTTGATCAATTTTGAGACATGAGAAGATAATCACCTGAATCATCCCTTGACCTATAGAACTGAAATCTATCTATCTGAATTATATGCCAAACTTAAAATTACATCGAAACAGAACACTATTTTCGTGCATTTCTTTTAAATCTTGTGCGAATATGATGAATTTTAAAATAATTTTGTTGTATATTGTGGGTGTGGGTATGAATTTTGCCGTTCACTCACACTCATACTCACACACACAGTGGCGTAGCCAGCCTTGGGCCATTGTGCAATTGCCCAATAGTTGAAAAGTTGTTGCCCAATGATTTTTGGAAACTATAGCAATTGCGCAATGCTAAAAAATCTTGATATAGTGCGTTCGAAGACTTAATTGACGTTATTTTAATAAATCGCCTCCTATAGTGATTTAATCAAGTAATGGAGAAAGGTAAATTGACGATCTTTTTCTGATGAAGCAATGGTCATAATTCATGATAATGGTAATTTAATAGTATTTTTTTGTCAAAACACTCGCCAAGTCGCTTAAAGTTCCATAATAAAAGACAAATGCATATTTATCCACTTTTCTGAGCATATAGAATCGTGTTAAATGGAATTGACTGTAGTAATTTAGCTAAACACTTTAATAACAGTAGTAATGGCAAGACTTTTGCAACTTAATAAATACAGAACCGATTCAATATGTAAATGAAAGTACTCTGAAAATACAAGCCATGGATTAAGAGAAACTACAATGATATTACAGTCTTTAATTCGGATGATGCAGAGATTACTGAAAATTACAGCCGCATAGAAAACATCTGTAAGATTGAAAAGAATTCACTAATGATAAAATGGAGGCATTCGTCAAAATTTGATTCTTTTTTTAAGAACGTTCGAATGATCATCATCTAAAGCCACCAGATCCAAATTTTTGGCTCATTTAGATGTTTTATAGTAAAGTTGGTTTCAATTGACTTTTTAGCACTGTCTATTAGTGGTAGAGTCAAAAGGTGGCTGGATAGAGGTTCGAGCTTCCACCAGGAGAAAATTATTGAGGTTAGTTGTTCTTCTCACTAGCTTGACAAATCAAACAGAATGTAAATAAGAATGATTATTCGTAACTATTTGCTAGAATGTAGACTAGATTGACGTTTGTGAAGAAATAATGCATCCTATTTCTTCAAAACATTCCGTTCTTTAATATCCACTTACGTTTTGATCGAATAATGGTTGTAGAGACTATTTATCATTCATTATACCTAAATTTCTGCCGTTTTTATGAACAATAGAATTTATACTTTCGGAGAAAAGTCTTTCCTCTCTTTCTTTCTATTTTGCCATACTTTGCATGAAATTTATTACCGAGTAAAGATATGACATGAGACGTTTATTGCAATATGGTGTATAAATCATACGGAAATAAAACTCTCATGTTATATATCTACTTGGTAATAAAATCGATGCAACATATGATAGCATAGAAGTAAAGAGAAGAGAGAGTTTTGTCCAGTGATGTAGCTGCTTTAACCAAAACATGCGAGTGAAACTTGAAGGTGTAGATGTGGGTGTGGATGTGGGTTTGGATGAATGGTGTAGTCACACCCACACCCACACCCACCCACACCCACACCCACACCCACACCCACACCCACACCCACACCCACACCCACACCCGGATGGATATCACTATCTCTCTATAATGAACTTAAGTCTTACATTGTGGCTCGTAATAATACTAATAATCGTTCCATTAAAAAGAACTTTATCATCAAAAAAGATGGAAACATGGCAAATTTTCCATTGAACTATAATTATATTAACTTTACAAGAAATAATCATAAAGTTGTATATCCTTATTCATCATGGAAATGTTCCAATACATCACATACAAACTTTGAAGATGGTGGTGAATATTGTATTTTAACAAATATTTATTATCAATCATCTACTGATCGATATTTTTTTTTCGAAACTCGTCTAAAAATGAACCAAATATGCAAAGAGATACATTTATGGCTTCATTCGATGCATTTAAATTATATTTAACTGATAATATTGGAATCATAAAAAGTTTGGATCTTTCAGCTATTTTGACACGACCACTTTTGATTACTCATGCACCTGATGAAAACTATGCTCATGGTTTTCTTGAATCATGTGCTCCTCGATTTTGGGTATTATCCGAATATCAATCACATCGAACTTATATTGATCCAACAAAAATTCAGATCTATTATACATCAGTAGTACTGGAGAATCTTTCGTCACATTGGAGGTATTATCAACAACAATCTGACGGAACGTATCTACCAACAAGAAAATGGGAACAAATGATTCAACCGATGTTTTCTATATATCCATTATTAACATATAGATCATTCAATAATAAAGCTGTTATGTTCCAATATGCATTAGTTCCAAGTTTTCGTGGTCGAACAGCAGCTTGGGGTTATAATTATCCAGATAGAGTAGTAAAATCATATCCATTTCCAACTGTCAATTATCGTCGAGCTTATTTAGCTTATTCTGAATGGATATTGAATAATTTTAATCTCAAATCAAAATTTCAATTAACATCAACTCAAGAAGAATTACAAGAGAAGAAAATATCAGAATACGTTCCTATTTGTAATCAAATATGTTCTAATCAAAAGAAAACAAATCCTTCATCAAATGAATTTACTGGTGAATGGATTGTTGTTTTAAATCGTGCTGGTGTTGCCCGTCGTGAATTAATAAATGCTGATGAATTAGTTAATGGTTTGTTAAAAGCATTTCCTGATCATTCAAATCCATATTTACGAGTTTGGCCAAAACAATTTAATTTTAATGATAATCTGTACGAAACAGCACGTATGGCTCGATCAATACGTTTATCAATTGGTGTTCATGGAGCAGGTTTATCGAATACTATATTTATGAGACCAGGAGCAATACTTTATGAAATAAATCCATATGGCTGTCGTCATTTATCATTTAATTTTCGTCGTTGGGCTGAAGTATTTAATCTTCAACACGCTTTATGGATTCCATCCGAAGATCATAATGGAAGGACAGATAATGTTTGTGATCGTGAATCATCGACAATATTAAATGTAAATGACATCGTTAACGAAGTAAAAGATTTGATAAAAGATGAAGCTGAATATCGAAATGGTTATATACGACGAGCATTACAGATAATGAATGATACGTCAATTGTCGATCATCCACCATCAGGATTCGAAAACATTTTGTAGAGTTAATAAACTACGTTTTCTTTTTTTGTATTTTCCATCAGTCGCTGTAAGAAATGAATATTTTCACTTTTGACAAAATTCTATATCTGGTATTGTAATCATATGTTTACACAAATGAAATAAAACTTGGTATCTTTTAAGAAAGGAAAATTATTTTCTAGATTATTCCATTGTTACATAATATTATCAATTTATGAAACCAATCAAATATAAGAAACAGTATATAATTCTTTACTTTAACTTCATAATACATAACTTCGTAATCATTTTCTATTTAAAATAAAATATATGACATTTCATATTACATTCTACGTAATAAAAGACTATTATAGAATTGAAAACTTATGTATTCTTGTTATAGAATAGGGTGCGGGTGTGGGTAGGTATGGGTGTGGGTGTGGGTAGGTGCGGGTGTGGGTGTGGGTAGGTGCGGG
>CAJNOL010001606.1:33749-48140 GCA_905250125.1 Rotaria sordida | reverse complement strand
TGGGTAGGTGCGGGTGTGGGTGTGGGTAGGTGCGGGTATGGGGTGTGTGTGTGGGTAGGTGCGGGTGTGGGTGTGGGAAGGTGCGGGTATGGGGTGTGGGTGTTCCTCTTCTCATACACCCACACCCACACCCACCCTTTAATTAAAAGCCTTCACATACAATCTTGACTGTTGATAGATTGTCGCTGCATTGCATCTAGCCTATTTTATGTATTAAACTTATTCACATTGGGACGTTACTCTTCGCAGATTTGCTTTCATTATAATTAAAGATTTTTATAGAAAGCGTTTAAGAAGTTTTATGTTACTGATTTATATTTATACAGTTGTAATATGGCTGAATCCAGTACTTGATAGATCCTCTTGAGAACGTTGATTAAATGAATTCCATAGATTATCGTCCAAAAAATAGAGTTTCTCTCATATGTTAATATTGGTTGGCTCTAGTCAGCAGCCACATAGTAGAGTAAATCATTAGATTTTCTGATTAATCATGATATTTTGATATCAGTAACTTCTTTCTCTGATAAAGATAGCTTTCTACCAGATATGGAACCAGTTCGGTTCAGTTCTTTTAAAAAAAAATTTAGTCCAGTTAGGTTTAAGTTTCGAAAAGCCTGAACTGATCCTATTTCTGTTCTGTACTTCTATTGAAGTCTTCTCTTAATATTCACATAAAAAATACAGTGAAAATATCTTAACACATAGCCAGGCCAGATCGATGAAAACAAACAGCAGGCACAGGCAACTGGAAGAGGTTCATACGCTCTCTAGAGCAGTCAAAGTCTGTGGAAACTGGACTGATTGGGTCTCTGCTACATAGATTATTAAAAGAAGAACTAGATTTGTTGACAATACGTTCGGATTAAGCAGCATGTTTTTTACCATCACAATTTACTACAATATCCTAAACATTTGATGCTTTGTCTATCAATAAATGTCAAATACCCCTCCCCCTCATCCCAGTCGGATTCTCTTATGCCTAATAAAGTATTTTTGGATTATTATGAAGTTAAAGTTTCTATGATTATGTCAGCTCCGTATTTTACGAAATATACCATTCAATCTGCAGCTTTATTGGTGTCATTTTCTACTTAGAATTAAATATCTAGTTAAGAACTTTGGCTCAAATCAAGGTATATGATTGCTAGCTTTATCCTTTTTCGACTAATATTCGACTACCTTCAGATATGAATTACCTCCATTTAAGTTAAATAAAGAACATGTTTTAAATTGGCATCCTGAGCTCCCATGTGCCATCAGGTGTTTAGAATTTTCTCATTAGTCGCACTCTTATTTGCATCAGCAATGCTAAATTACGGAGGATATCAAGAGTATATCTTCAAGCTGCGCAAGATCTATATCACCTTTATAAAAGCATTTGGTTACGACAATCTAAATGGAAGAAAAAAAATGTACTGACTACTAGAGACATCAGTACTTGTCCAAATGGTTTCAAAGGTTACTCGTAAAACTCCCAAAAACTTTCCTGAATTAAAATTCTCTTTTATCACTTGTCATATTCGGCACTCCAGGTAACATGTCCATATACTTATCCGACAAAACCTTTTCATCAAAACTCTGTTTTCTGACAAGGCCTTTATAAAAATCCATTTCTCTTTATTTATTGAAGGAGTCCATGGGTGAACATCAAGCGGGACCAAAAGCCGCACAAGCTATTTAAATACACTTATCGATTGAGCTTTCGTCGTTGCTTTGAAATACCCCCATTTTGAAATCAAATGGAATTATCTCTACCTGAAAATCATCGAATATTGTTCGAAAAAGTTATAACTTAACAATTGCATATCTTGGTTAGGGCAAGAATTCTATACTAAATATCGAATTTAATGTTAAAAATAGTACCAAAAAAGTGCAGACCGCATTGTAGCCATAGAAAAAGAATATTCGAAAAAAAATCCTAATCTCATAATAATCGAAAAACGGATTTTTAGATATAATACAACCCAAGTGGGGTGATATTTGCCATTTATCGAAAGAAAAAGCCTTTGATGTCTGAGATATTCTTGTAGATTCTGATAGAGAGAAACATTTTGCATCATATGGGCCCTTTGTAGATTAATTCAAGACGGCTTTAAATGGGCTTCCAACTAAAAAACTGTTTTTCAACAACTTCACAAATTACTTCAGATCTTTCTGATTATCTAAGCAACTCAAAAAAACATTAAAGGGGAAATCGATACATTTAACCCTATCGAACTTTATGGATTTCTAATGGGATGGCGACAAAAACATTTTCTTCCTTCCGAAGCCGACCAAGGCGTCTTAAATTTAGACATGACAAAATCTACGATGAACTTATCGAAAATAATCAAAGCTCAAAGTTAGTTCTCATTCGAACCGAATTAGGTTATGATTTTTGAGACTCTAGAGACTTGGTCTGATTCAATTCTTTTCGGTAGTTGTATTATGTAGTCAAATAATAAGTATTTTGAAAAACAGAGCTTGAAAACTCTTGATTTTGAACCATTTTTCTTTGATTTTTCTGATGTTTTTGATTTTTCTGATTTTTTCGATTTTTTTGATTTTTTTTCTGATTTAAATCAAAAAAATCAGCTTTTTCCCCCTTGAGGGAAAGCTTAGAAGAAAGTCATTGCCCTTTGTTTTGCCTTAAGAAAGCATCTTAGCGAAAAACCAAGGCAATATTTGGAATCAGCGCATAAAACTGCGTCGAATGGTGTACAATACAATACGCTTTCTAACAAAAACTTTTTCGAAAATTTTGGCTGAGATCTCCTACAGGCATTTTCGGGCAAAAAGATTTTTTTTTTCAAAAAATGGTTTATTTCATGTAAAATGATATTCTAAGTGATATGTGACGACTTCTAAGCAATACGAATCCATTTTCAAGGAAATAAGTTACATGACTGCCTGGTATACGAAAGTTGCTCACTGTGCGGGTGTGGCAAAAGTTTTGGAACATTTTTTGTTTTCCATATATCTCTGTTCAGGAGCATGGCAAAATGTTGATTTTTTTTTAAAGATGCACCGTCGAATTCTCTACAAACCCCTATTGATCTTAATCCAGAACAATAGAATTGAATATTTTTACAGGTTGCATAGTGTAATCTTGTGAACTGCGTTTACTTCCCATACATTTTTTACTAATTCATTCTTTTCGTGCAAGTGAATATTTTCTTATGAAAGTATTATTTATTGCTAGACAGCTCTTAAAACCCTCTGTCGATTGAGTATATATCCAACATTTTTAAATAGTTATTCTTTCGGTTGGGCGCTCTGCCATATTTTGAAAACAACACGATTTTCATGCCTGGTTTCTCCTTTTCAAAGAAAGCATTCTAGATATGCCATCTATAACTAAATCGAATTCAATTTTTCAGAATTTTGTAGAGAATTGATCTCTCTTTCTATATGGAACCGAAAAACGTGTGAAAAGATGATTCAGACGGAAGAAAAATCTGAATAGTGTGAACGGCGCCGTTTTCGTTGTAGCACCATAGACAAACCGCAGCTTGTAAATAAATATAGACTGTGATCAAACACTTACAAATAATTCTGAAAGAGCATTTAATGTACACTCAAATTACAAATAGAAAGTCTGTTATGTGCCTGTTTGTAACGCGGAAAGCTCGTTGAAAAAATTTTAAAGTATGCATGGGAAGTAAACGCAGTTCACAAGATTACACTATGCAACCTGTAAAAATATTCAATTCTACTGTTCTAGATTAAGATCAATAGAGGATTGTAGAGAATTCGACGGTGCATCTTTTAAAAAAAGATCAACATATTGTCATGCTCCTGAACAGGGATATATGGAAAACAAAAAATGTTGCAAAACTTTTGCCACACCTGGTATCTAGACTTTTTTGAGTTGCAATCGATTCTTTTAAGACTAAAAATATTAATTTAGAAGAAAAATTATAAAAAAATCGATAAACAAACAGAAACCGTTCAAACCGGCGTTTTTCCTATAAACCACCGGTAACCGGCGGTTTTGATGAAAAATTTACGACATGGGTTTTGATAAAAAAATAAAGCGTGAGCGATAAGATAACGCTTAAGATATTAACAAAATACGGAGACCCTCTTTTATTACGAGCTCTTCGTTAGTTTCATATCATAAACATACTTTCTGCTGTCTTTCTGCTTTTCGATGATAAAACTTCTGTTATTTTCTGCTTTTTGCAAAGTATTTTCTGCTTTTCGGACTTTAAAAGGTGGCAGCATTGGTTCGCACCGTAAATACATTGTACAATGGTAGACCTGCTTGATGTGCGCCGTTTATTATAAACTCATTTTTCGTTCTTTCCTGGCGACACAACCGAGGCAGTACAGAGAATATAACATGATCTGAGTAATAAAGCAACGCCAGTCATACTTATTCTCACACTCGAATAAGTCATTTTCTCCATCGTAAAATATCTTTAAAAAAATTTATTGCTATCGTTTGCGTACATGACGACAATTCTCCTTATCTTATGATACTTCATGAAGCTTGTGTTAATCCAAGGTTTTTTGTGTGCAGTAAATATCTGTTTCCTTTAAACTATTCTTTTTGGTTTTTTTCTCTCGTGTAGCAGTCATACTTATTTTCTTCAGACGCTCGTGGAAATTCTAGTATTCCTGTTTGTCATGTCGACGACTATGCCCAAATGTGAGAAATTGCGGGTCGGTCATGAATTTCTTGATAATCAAGGATGGCCCGCTACGTTCCGCAACCCAGCCTATGATCGGTGCTATTGTAATCGATGTCACCTGCCCACAGACCCAGACACAGTGAGCGTTGGTGGCTACATGTACGTCATTCCACGTGGATGGACTCGGTTTGGTGTGGCTATCGACAACGTATTTTTCACACATCATAAGGTATGGGAAACCTGGCTCGTTAGCTTTCATGGAACGAGCATTGAAAGTGCTAAATCAATTGTTGAACAGCGACAATTCCTGATGCCTGGTGATGTAAGTATGCACGGTAAAGAATTGCACATACGCGAAGGTCATATTCCACGAGAAAATTATATTTTTACTACACCAACAATAATGTATGCCGCACTCAAGTACTATACCTCCACATATGAGTTTAGATCGTCACTGAATCATAAACTTTACACGATTAAAGTAGCACTTCAGTGCAGGCAAAAACCTGGATCCTTTATTGTTCAGGCAGAGACGGTCGGTGCACAGAAAGAACAGCAGAGGCTATGCCCTCACATTCCGAATGATCGTATAGAATGGAAGACAAAACAGCGGGGAACAATTATGGCATACGGACTAATGCTTCAACTTGAAACCAACGACCACAACAACTATCTCGGTGTACCCGAATTTCCATTGATGACTAATGTTAAAAGTATGAGAAAATTCATCAATAAGAGAATAGACGCGTCATGTTAGGCCATAAGCAGAAAGCGACCGATAGGCATTTGCATTTGATAAAGAGGCTCAGCAAGTGCAAACGTTCTCGAGTTCAAGCGCGAGTGTCACAAAATACATTCACGAGCACGAGATTCCCAGGTCGGGTGTCAGTTTCTTAATAGCCGGTTAAAGGAAATATAGCTACTTATCTAAAGGATGTCATATTTATTATGAGATCGAGGTGCTGTCCAAGTTAGGAGTCTAAATATCTTCATAACTCGGTCGGTGGCGTGTCCAAGATTTCTTAGATACCGGGCAAAAACCAGCAGAGCTCTTCCGAGGACTGAGCAGCTAAGAGCCGTTGAAATGCATACTGAGCTATTACTATTTAACTATATCTTACCTATTTAAAGCATTTGGTTTCTTAGTATTTCGTCGCCGCTACATTTCTCTTGTTGACTTTTAAAATGTCGCTCCGAGCCACCGAGAATTACGAAGAATTGGATATATACGCCGATTTTTTACAGTGCTAACTGTCCTTCATTCAGTCGTACTTGTTTTCTGAATCCTGTTTAATCGATGACCAATAACAATTTTTCAGTCATCGTATCATTATGTCACTCGTTCAAATTCTGATACATTGTTTGTTGTCTTTTCGATAGTCTCAGTTTCATAATCTCCATTAGCACTCTCATTAGTTCGTTGTCTTACATATGTCATGATCATAGATAATCTTAGAGAAACCAGTACGGCTGAATGACTCTTCTCTGCTTTGCCCGTCGGTTGAAAAATCTCGTCGACTGTCAATAGTAGTTTTCAATAGATGAGCGAAGAAAACTAATCTATCAAGCCTGACCGAAAAATTAGCGCAACACATAAAAAACTAATCTAACTTGTCTGTGTTCAAAGCGATGTGAAACATTTTTTTCTGCATTTTTTGCTCAAAGCCGTGGAAGTGAAACCAGTATTAAATCCAAGCAAAATCGCACCAACAGCGTCAACTGTGTCTATGCCTCAACCGCCAACTGATATTCATAACACACGTATAGAGAAGGAAATGCGACCCAAATCCAGCAAGAAAAGAGTAACAATCATAATAGTCCTTATCGTGTTAACAATTCTACCGATTGTCGCGTTAATCTTTGGACAAATTTATAAGAATAATTGTCCAATGCAACCATGGATCCCACAATGGATGACTATCTTCGGCGCTGTTGGCCTAGCAATTTTCAGTCTACTAATCTTTATCGTGAGAATTCCTTTTTTTTGTCGTCATAAAGATTCGATATTTATTTATAGACTTTGTTAACAGTAATCTGCTGTTCTGAACACAATGACGACGTTCTATATGGTGTCGGTGGTTGTGTTCTATGCTTACTGACCTTCTTTTTTCTTGCCTGGTTGATAGCGGTAAAGAGAAAAGAATTTTCATCAAATTTTTCTATTTATACAGCTCTTTGCATTGTAGGGCAGCGTGTGGGTATTTCCCCGACACACAAAAGTTCAATTTAATGAAACTATCTTTGTGAATTACTGTCAAGAGAGTCTTTACATGTTTACATTCGGAACTCTTCTGGCACAGTATGCATTGATCGGACTGCTTATATGCCTAGGTGGCTGCATCGGTTTGATTGTATCGTGTGTATAATGATAGATTATGCCGTGCACAACATGACTGAAATGTCTTGATTTTTTAAGACTAATTCGATGACATTTTCGAACATTGAGACAACCACCCATTGAGCTAATAATAACATATACTTGATATAGATAACGAGTAATTTATTATTGAGTCCTAGCAAGCATACTGATCAACTATCTGTCCATAGAGAGTTGATGATTGAAGAACAAATCGATGTAAAAAAATTTACTAGTTTAACAGCGAGAAGGACGCTAAAATTCGCTGGAAATTTAACGACTTAACAAAAAACGATGTTACCCTTTGATCCTTGAAAACGCATTAAAATCTTCCTAAAAATCACGCGTATTCATGCGTTTATTAGATTTAACGACTTGCGTGTGGGTGTGTGAGTGTGGATCATGGGCGGCGGAGCGGTCTTGGTCTAGGGTAGGCTCAACTTTTAAGCCAAGCCAGCACCGAGGGTCAATTGAAAGACTTTCTTTTTCGTTTATAATGGTAAGCGCTACAGATTCTCTTGCTAGGTTTAAATTCCGTAGAATTTGATAACTAAAGGATGGTTCGAAAGTTTCGACCCCTCTCTATAAATCGATAATATCTACAACAAACTTATACAAAGCTATTGATCAAATTGTGTTATTTTGTAGAGGAAGAAGAGAGTTGTCATTTGAAAAAAATATTTCGAAATACATAAATCTATTATAATGTTATGATCATTTTAGCAGCTTTGAGCTGGCATTCCACTCCACCTCTTTTTTTCCTTTTCTTCTGTTCTTTTAAAATTCCTCTTTTTAGCCTCTTTTTCGAAAAAATCCACTTTTTCCTCTTTTCTCACGAAGAAGCAGGTCGTTGAAAAAAATATTCATGAATATATTGATTATTCCCTCGACTGAAGGGAGGGTCATATTGTTACCGTATCATACAAAAATATCACATAACAAACTGATGTGCTGATCAGTCAAGTTGCATAGCTAAGGAAGCTAAAGTATATGATTTTAGTGATCAACTTCAGCGATATTATATATTCATAATCGGAACCCAATTTTTGTAGTTCTCTATCGGAAGCAAAAGCACTCAATTATGTTTCCAATATGAAATCGTCATTCTCTCACGATCTTAACATATTTTTGTGTACTCAAAAAGTGAGTACACTCTAGAATCGGTTAGTGTGTCAGTCCGGCCGTTTACACGATAGCTTTTGAAAGGAGAGTCCGATTGCGATAAAATTTTCTACACAGTTTAGTCTCAACAATATCTCGGTCGAGTTCGAGGATGAGAATGATTTGTCAAGCCGTTCCTGAGTTATTGCAAAAATAGTCATTATTCCCTATGCCTTCCTATGCGAAAATCGACCTATCCCCACTTTCGTAAGAAACTTTTCCTATCATAGTCAAATAAAACCCCAACTATTATATACCATTCGATAGAGAATTTCATGAGCTACAAAATGGTATATAAAACATAAAGAAACAAGAAGACTAACTCACCTATTGCAAAGATAATTAAACGGGAAATGGTTCTGTTCTTGTCCAAACTCTAATTGATCCACAATTAGAGCTCTGTCTTTCGATCACAGAGATGATAGTTCGAGGTTTTCTGGGTCGAAGAACTCTAATCCAAGCTCCATTTGCCTTGAAATCCTATTGGTTGAGCAGTAACCAATAGAAATCAAGCTATAGGAAAAAACGACTTTCTTAGGGTAAATCAAGGCGAAGAGTTCAAATCTGAGCTGTATTCATCTCTAAATCCTATTGATTGAGCAATAGCCAATAGAATTCAAGTGTTTTATAGAAAAGGTTTGCCAGGATCATTTTTACGTCCACACATTCTAGGATGACTCATCTGTCTCATTCACTTTTTGAAGTACACATAACTCTCGGATTTAAATCCGACGTTTCCACATTTATTCCGGTTAAGATCGACATGTAAAATTATAATCCCGAGCTCACTTTTCTTGACCACTTTTTTCGGCCCCAGAGAAGCTTGTGATATGAATCTAAGAATAGATAGGTAACTCGTAGCGTAGCGCATGCTTCAAAGCAAAGAGTTCCTAGGATGACTAGACTCAGTCTAGAATTCTGTCAGATTCAATGGGATTTGTTCGGCAAGATAGCTTCCGATAGTATGATAACATAAGTTGAAGATTTCTGCTTATCAGAAAATGAAGTAACCCCTCTTCCTCTTCTTCCGAGTTTCTTCGTATTCAATCACATTCTGTAGGTTCGTATATCTCCAAACCGTACACGGAGAAATATAATCGTATACGAAGAAATACAAAGTAAAACGAAAAGTGTAGAAGAGCTTTGTTTGTCTATAAACGATCATATTTTTGCGCATACGATCACGGATTTATACGATCACATTACTGGGCGATATGAAACGCCGTATTTCTCCAATTACGAGCGTGTTTGCTTGACATGGGTTAATATTGACAACGGTTTGATGATACTTGGAATAAATCGGATATGATGGAATGCAACAGCAACAAACAGGGGTATCCGATAACCAAAAAGTAAGAGATCATACAATCTACTCAATACAAGTAAGTCGTTTTATACAGAACCCAAGAAGATGATCATATGTCACTGCGAAAAATTAAGCGTTTTCGATAGCACGCGGTCAAATGGTTCCCACAAACCTGCTGTCTGGACACAGTTGCAACCAATGTATTAATTTATGTTGAGAAACGGAAAAATGAAACTGACTTGCGAAAAATGGTCAAAATCAAGGAAGAATTGCCGAAAATTGAAAAAGCGCAAGAAAAACTTTCTCACATGCGCAGCCATCCGCAAAAAAGGAACAAAACGCAAAAAGGACATTTGATGAATTTTGATTGTTTCTATTTCTATATACCTACTTAGTTAGACAGTAATACTATACTCAGATACTATGCAGATAGAATATTTAGAATATTTTTCTAATGTTTTCCGGTTTTCTAATGGATAAATAAAAGCAGCTGCACAAAAATCTTCGAACAATTTAGAAGCTTCGTTTTTGTTTTTCTCTTTCAAGTCATATTCAATCTATACTGATAACGTACGAATTTTGTCGGATCTATAGTACTATAGTGCCGGTGAGTTTTAGTTTTCTTCGAAAGCAAACTGGACGCCTCTTTTTCTCCTCTTTTTTTTATTAAAAAGTCTCTTTTTTTTCAAGAATGCTGGGCATCTTTTTTTCTCTTTTTTTTTACAGAGTGTTAGTGAGATGCCAGATCTATTTCCAAATATTTTTTCACATGATAACTCTTATCTTTCTCTAAAAGATGACGTAATTTGATCAATAACTTCATATTAGTTTGTTGTAGATACTATCGATTTATAGAGAGCGGTCGAAACTTTTGAACCATCCTTTAGAGAATTTTAACATTGAACAGACCCTATCTGAGCCCCTTTGATCTTCTCAATCTAAGACGATTCAAGCCTACTCAAGCTTTTCTATATGTTTAATTTAGGATAACTCGAACCTACCCAAGCCTTTATATGTCCCAGTTTGAGCCTACCCAAGGCTACCCGACTCCAGTCTAGGGTAGGCTCGAGCCTACCCAGGCCTCGTGGCTCCGCCGCCTATGATCGGTCACATCATGCACTTTTGTTTCTTTTTTTATTAAACTTTTGGAAGAGTTATTCGTGTCTTTCTCGAAGTGCCAGTATTGTCTACTTTTATTTAATCAGGCTTCCTTACATAATCCAATTTTTCGAAAAAAATGTGAAGTTGAGTTTTCATCATAGTATGATGTCTCGAAGACTCTTCTTTCAGAATATATATATAGTTTTCCGCAAAACGCCTAGATTTTGATAGACTTATTGGAAAAGTCTTGGTCCCTCTTGTCATGTGTTTTCAGAGAATCCTTTGAGGTTTTATAGAGTTTTCAGTTTTGTAAAAGCCTAACTTTCCATTTGTATAAACATTGATAAAACATTATTATATTAATTATTATGTGTTCTAACACTCAAGATAAGGATCATATTTTTATATGGTTTCCAGAATACTGGCTATTTTAAAAATCCTGTTTTAATGTTTTCTGGATATAAATGAAAAAGATTTGAAAAAAATTCATTTCTAAAACTTCTTTAGCGTTTTTCTCAAAACATGGTTTCCATGCAGGAAAACTGAAATAACTCCCACCCGGTTCAAACTATAATCAGGGTGTGGGTGTGGGGTGTGGGTGTGGGGTGTGGGGTGTGGGTGTGGGGTGTGGGGTGTGGGTGTGGGGTGTAGGGTGTGGGTGTGGGTGTGAGTGAAGAGAAGACCCACACCCACATCCCACACCCCACACCCACACCCACCCACACCCACACCCACCAACACCCACACTCACCCACACCCACACTCTTTATATGAAAATATTATTTATTGATATTAATGTTTATGATGTTTACGATATACAACAATACGTGTGAATTTTGTTCCACTTTCATTTGTATTGTTTGTTTTTGCATTTTTGAAACATCTGTTAATTTTGTGTTGGTATAAGTTGAAAATGATCACTTAAGATCGAACATTTTCTCACTATTAAAAAAGTATTAATATCAATAAAATATCTACATTTCTTTAATTTTCTCGATAAACTCATTAAGAATATTGATAATATGTTCTTCGAAAAAATTTGAAAGATATTGTTCATTTTTAAATAACCAGAATATTCCAATGAAGAAATAGATTAATTAAGTTGTACATAACTGAGTGGAATAAATAGAAATGAATAATCCCCAACGACGTATCACAAAATATCTTGAGTTCGTACCGTTCTAGGACCTATGAATGTCCCTATAGAGTAGGCTTTGAGGATGATGAGTAAAATATAGGTGCATAAGTGAGCTGCAAATTTTGAGTATACATGGAAAGCTCATTTTATATAGCCGGACAAAGTGCCACCTTTATTCTTATCAATAACTAAAGTGTACCAGAATCAGACGATTGTAATTTAGTAACGCTGAGAAAACTGCTGATGATTTAATAAGTGATAAATCAGTTAAATAATTAGAATATCAAAGAATGACAATAAGAATGAAGAGACATCGTTATTAAAATAATTTAATGAGTAAATGATTATAGATAGTTCTATATAAATTCATCAAACGCCTTTTCTTTTTGAAAAAAAAATAATGTAAATTCAGAACTTTGTAAAAAATTATTTCGAACCGAAATCATTTCATTATTGTATCGTAGATTGAGCAGAAGCATCTGTAAACTGAAAATATCTGCTGTTATTGAGATATTTGCTTGCGATATTTTTCAATCGAAGTTGATGATACAGGGTGCCCCATAAGTTGTGGCAGATTTTTTCTAAATCTAATTTTTGATGATAATGAATACAAATCAAACTCAAACTTAGATATATCATACAACTTAACACGTACTTTTATTTCGTATATTTTATTTGGATTAGATCATTGGATATATAAAAAAAATAAACTTAACATACATACATAGCATTTTTTACAGTTGTTTTTTTTTGCATATTTTTCATTTTTGAAATCAAAGCGTGATTACGTAGTCATTTTTACGGTGCAAGTGCAGAAAAAGTACAGGATCAATATACATATACAAAGACAGAACAGAAGAAAATAATTATTGACTAATAAACACACCACTATTGGACGTGTATATTGAGTATGTGCTCATTCTGTACATGTACCATTTTTACTTTGATAAATTAATTTTACCTAAAATTACTATCAGTTTCAATATTTACAATGGTAAAAAATGCCGATTATCAGCTTCGTACAAATATTTTGGCTTTACATAACTTATGTCCTAGTTGGCCAAACCGCCGAATTGCTAGTGAATTGCAAAATTCTGAAAATCCTCCATCAAAACCAAGATATTTAATACTGAAAATCATTAAACGTACTATTGAACGTCGTACAGTAGAAGATAGACCAAGATCTGGTAGAAAGAGAACAACACGTACAGCACAATTCAAGCAGAAAGTACAAAAATTTATTTACAATAAAAAAAACCGATCTACCAGAAAATGCAATGATTTTTTCAAACGAAAGAATATTAAAACATCAAAATCAAGCGTATGGCGTTTGTGTAAAGAATCAAAATGGAAATTTTTTCGTCTTAAAAGATCACAGAAACTTACGGCAACTCATAAAGCAAATAGAGTGACAACATGTCGTATTTTACTCCAAAAATATGGAGTAAATCGAAATGCCAAAAGATTTCAATGGCGTAAAGTATTAAATACAGATTTCAGTGGTAGTACACGTTTAATAAGACCAAATAATAATAAAAATGATGGAATATGGGCTGCAACTGCTGATGAAATTGATAGTGATAATCGTAATGCAGGTGTACAAAAATTTTCTGCAGGTGTTATATTGTGGGGTGGTATTAGTGGTGATGGTTTGTATCCACGTAATGCACCATTTTATTTCAATGAGTGGTTGGATAAGAAATGTATACAAATTGGCAAAACACGTCGAACATTAGATTCCAGATTATATTCAATGTTTATTCAAAAAGTAATAGCTCCAACAGTAAAACAAATTAGACCACAAATGGATTTAATTTTTCAAGATGATTGTGACCGGAAACAGAGAACGAAACAAGTATTGGGAACAGTAACAAAATATTTTCATCAACGAATTGATCCAAATGATTGTACATCCAAAATGGCGGACATATGGCCAATTGAAAATATATGGGTCATTATTAAAGAAAAATTGCGTGGAATGGAGTTCCAAAATATTCGTACATTAAAAGCTGCAATTAATAAAGTTTGGCGTTCCATTGATGCGACAACATGTAAAAAATGATGGAATCAATTCCTCGAAGAATGATGGCTGTAATTGAAAAAGATGGATCCAATATACATAAAGAAGACTATGAATAATGTACTAGGTGTTATTCACCATCAGCTTATACAACTGGACATTGTTAAACTCATCTGTAATTTCATTTCGTTTTTCATATATATGTAAATTAATCAAAATGAAAAATATGCAAAAAAACAACTGTAAAAAATGCTATGTATATATGTTAGATTTATTTTTTATATATATCCAATGATCTAATCCAAATAAAATATACGAAATAAAAGTACGCGTTAAGTTGTATGATATATGTAAGTTTGAGTTTGATTTGTATCCATTATCATCAAAAATTAGATTTAGAAAAAATCTGCCACAACTTATGGGGCACCCTGTATAACAAATTATGATGCTTGCACTTGAATGAATCATTATTTTAATTTTGTTAATTTGATTGGTTGATGTCAACTAAGAATGCTAGTTCTTATTTTAGTAATTCGTCATATTATATTCCGCTGTAAACCACGATATGCACAAAGAGACAAACGATGGAAGAAAAAATCGTGCCATACCCAGGTCGATCATTCCGGATGTTCGTAACGGCGTTGTAAACGGTATAAAACGGCGCTATTACGGGCCGTAATCCGTCAGCCC